>PVKS010028126.1:0-26771 GCA_004027875.1 Aplodontia rufa | reverse complement strand
CCTCCGGCTGGAGCGGTGGCTGAGCGGTTGTGGCACTTGTGCAAGTACACAGGTTCGAATCCCAGCACCCACGTACACAACTAAGTGTCAGAGCAGCGAAAGCCATGTGAGGAACTAAATAAAAACTAATTCTCTCTCTCTCTCTCTCTCTCACTGTCCTTCTCTCTTTAAAAAAAAAGAAAGAAAAGAAAAAAAGAAATTGTTCTCCTAGCCAATTCCATAAGAAACTCTTAAAAGAATGTTCATTGCCACAAGGTATGTAAATGCTAAAAATATGGAAATAGGGGCTGAAGAAGGGGCTGGAGCTGTTGGCCGTGAGGTTATTGCGCTTGCCTGGCATGTGCAAATTTGAACCCCAGCACCACATATACAACAAAGTGTTGGAGGAATGAAAGTCACATGAAAAACTAAATTTTAAAAATTGATTCTTTCTCTCTCACTGTCCCTTTCTTTCTTTCTTTTTTAAAAGAAGGAGAGAATGAGAGAGAGCGAAAGAGAGAATTTTATTTATTTTATCAATTTTATTTATTTTTTCATCTGGCTTTTGTTTCTCTGACACTTACTTGAGTATGTGGTGCTGGGGTTTGAACCCGGGTCCTCATGCATGCCAGACAAGTGTGATACCTGCTCCAGCGCCTGTCCTTCTCTCTTTAAAAAAAATTAAAAATAAATAAAAATATGGAAATAATTTAAATGCCTATTGACAGGAGACTGGTGTGGTAGTGATTGCAAGTTGCCCCCTAACCCTGGAATCCACTTCTCCTCCTTTTGGGATCTCAGATTTTTAGCTAGCTCCATAGCTACTCCAAATGAAAACTGTATTTTCCATTCTCCTTTTTAGCTAGGTGGGGCAATGTGACTAAGTTCTGCTCAATAGCTTATCAGAAGAAGCGTGAGGAGTTGAAGGCACATTTTGTAAGCTGGAATAGAGGGCATGGGGTAGTCATCTGGAGAGGGACCCTGAGCACCCCAGTTTGAAGTGGAGGGCTTTCCTGGGTCCTGAGCTACCAAAGATACTGAATGTGACCTCACATCCACTTGACCATGGTGGCTCATCACCATGGCAATGTCTCCAAGAACAGAGAAGAGGTCTCCATCAGGCCTAGACCCAAGGAAGCAAATTTCTGCCCTTTGAAGTGATACTCGAGTGTTATTTTTTGTTTCTGGCCAAAATGTGTTTTAAAATACCAAAGACCAGAATCAGAGCACAAATAAAAGACTTTTACAACATATACTATTTCCTGTGCTGTCCTATTCCATGTGCTGGCCCCCAACACCCTGGGAGAGGCCCAGGGATGGGTGAGGGATCTGGGCCTGGACAGCATCCCTGCCCAGGCCTCAGCTGTCACGGGTTGCTGAGAGAGTGGCTTTTCTGCCGACTGGAGTTTTGGCCTAGCAAGAGGAATCATGAAACTATGGAGGAGTGACTAGCTAGGAGTGGGGTTACCAGAGCCCCAGGAGAAAAGCAGCATGGGTTGGTGAGGAGCTGGATGGGTGGCGCTTTTCCAGCCTGATGTCACTTTTCCAGCAGATGCCCATGGAGCCCTGCTATAGTTCAGGTGGACTCTGTCTTTGCAGCTCTGTCATATCAGCTTTGAAGGGACTCCCTTGTCAGATGTATACCTCCCTGCCCCCCACAAAGGAACTGCTCTTTGTGAGGAGTATGGTTGAGTGAGGGGGTGGCTGATCATGCCAACATGTATATGTCCACCAGCCATCCCCTGACCCCCTCCATTAGACGTCAAAACCATGGATCAAGGCATGCAACTCATTACACCAAAGATCTACCAAGGCCCTGCCAGTTTCAGGGAGCTGGGCTTTCAGGTGTGCAACGGAGTAGGGCCAAAAGAATACTTACAGGTAGAAGAGGGATTTATATGGATGTCTAAAGGGAATGACAGACGCAGTTATCTGTATAACTAGAAAAATAGGATTTGGTTTGGAAGGCTACTTGGCATTATGTATCAATATTTTAAACACACATACTCATATACTTTATCTTATAGATATTTCCGCACATATACACAAAACTATTTGGGGTGCGTGTGCTGGAAATCAAATGCAGGGTCCTACACATGCTAAGCATTCAATCTACCACTGAGTTACATCCCCAACCCTACAAGAGACATTTTGATAAGAATATTTATTATAGCATTGATTACAATAGCAAAAAGATTGGAAACAACCTAAAAGTCCATCATTAGAGAACTAGATAAATCAAATATGGCACAATCATGTTATGAAGTACTTATCATTAAAAAGAGTAACTGGGGGGCTGGAGCGGTGGCTCGGTGATTAGGGCGCTTGCCGGCATGCGCAAGTATACAAGTTCAAACCCCAGCACCCCCACATACACAACTAAGTGTCAGAGCAACGAAAGCCATGTGAAAAACTCAATAAAAAATTGATTCTCTCTCTCCTCCCTCTCTCTTGCTGTCCTTCTTTCTAAAAAAAAAAAAAAAAAAAACCCAGTAGCTGGGGGTCTATGAGGCTGATACAAAGAGATCTCCAAGACGTATTGTTCAGTGAGAAAAGCAAGTGAGCACGCCATCCTACAGCTTGTACAAACAAAGATCCGGGTACACACGCATGTTCTTGCAATGCACAGCCTACAACTGCAAGGATACATGCGGGAGGGGAATTCAGAGAGGAAAATACACACTGTTTTGCAATATTTGAAGTTTTTAATTATATTTATGTATTTCCTAGATTTGCCAAGTATTAAGATTTCCAAAAACAGGGTTTGGCAAGAAGAGAAGCTATAGAGTCTGTATTTATGGTCTATATGATATAGATAACATGGGGTGGAAGGTTAACATTGCAGTCCCCCAACATTCAAAAATGACTATGCAAGTGGAAGGCAGTAATGATGCAAATGGAAATGTGACTGTGAGCAAGCACTAAGAGGACAGACCTGACACTCCACCTGTGTAGGGTACTCAAAGAGTGATGCCAATATTTTAAATAAATATACAGAGCTTTTGTACCTGATTGTTGATGTAGATAATCAGCATCTGAGCCCAATACTAAAAAATGTTTCAAAAATTCCTGTTAAGAACACCAAGTCAGGGGCTGGAGCTGTTGCTCAGTGGTTGGAGTGCTTGCCTGGCATGCGTGAGGACCCGGGTTCAAACCCCAGCACCACATACACAGCTGAGTGTTGGAGAAACAAAGGTCCGATGCAAAGCTAAATATGGTTGATGCTCTCCCTCTCCCTTTAAAAACAAAAAAACGAAAAACCCCCCACCCCATCAGAGTGGTGACATTTTACTCTTTGGTGGCAAATATCTGGATTTTGAAGAAAAAAGAAAGGAAGGAAGGAAGGGAGAAAGGGAAAGACGAAAAGAACATCAGAGCAGGCTGTTGCTCTGGTGCCGCTTAAAAATCGACTGACGGTCAAGCCCCAAAAGGATGCTCTTAAAATGATGTGTGCCTTGGCTGCGCGGCTGGGGTGAGGTCCTGGCTCCCTAGGGGACTTCTCTGAAGGAGTCAGCGCTCACTCGGAAGCGTGGGTTCGGTCGATTTGTTAGAGAAAGCCGCCCTAGCCCGTGGGGTGGCGCGCCTGCTGCGCCGGGGCTCAGCTCTTCTTGCGCAGCTGGCTGTACTGCGCGCGGCCCAGGATGGGCTCCATGACGCTGGGCCGGAAGAAGCTGTCGCTGACCCTGCGCGTCGGCTTCTCGCGGGGCATGGCCAGGAAGCCGGGGCGCGGCGCGGAGGGCGTCTCGATCTTGTCCTCCAGGCCTGGACTGCAGGGTGCGCCGGGGCCCCGCGAGCTGCGATGGTTGCCGCGCGGCTGCGCGGGGCGCGGCGCGGGCTCCGGGCTGGTGGGCGGTGCCCCAGAGCCCCTGCGCTCCGCCTCCCGACGCTCGGTCTCGGTCGGGGGGTTGTCGATGTCCCGGAATTCACTCTCAGGCTCCATCAGAGACAGCCTGGGGAGCTGAAAGCCCGGCAGCCAAGTTAGTGCCCTAGTTGGCCCTCATCCCTACGCTTTGGACCCACCGCCCCATCTAGGGTCCTTCCTTGCCTTCTTTCTTCCAGGAGAGGCGACAGGCAGGGAGGTGGGACAGTAGGATGGGGGATGCCAGAGATCTCCTCAGGCAAGACAAGTGTCTCCCAGTGTTTTCTGACCCTTGGGTTTTTCTAAGGGGGACCCAGGCTTTAGAAACCCTCTCTTGGACTAGAGCTGTACGCTGAGTGCAGCCCACATAGGGTACCTGCCTGGGCATGTTTGGGGCCCAAGGTGAACAAGCTGGGTTCTAAGCCCCCTGAACGCCTCTTCGTGGGTGACTGAGTATCCCAGCCTCTGGCCAGCACTAAGGGTATATACCTCAAGCCCTGTCCAGCCCTCCTTGGGCCTGCTGCACTCTGGGACGGGGGCCTAGAGGCTCCCAAAAGGATAACATTGGTGTTCCTTGGGTTTTTCCTGTTGGGACAGGTGATAGCATTGGGATGGGCCCAGCTGCTGTCCCTGGAACTCATGGCCCACCCCTCAGGTTGCCCTGGAACCCCACAGGGAGTGCCATGCAAACCTGCCAGGTCCTGCAGTTGAGAGCTGAGGGGTGAGGGCTAAGCCTCTGTGGATCTCCCGGGCATAGTGACAGTCCTCCCACTGTGAGGACAGAGGGAACATAGGGAAGAGGCCCCTATATTCTTTGGGGTGGGAAAGGCCTCACATGTCAACATGTTTCTGGGGCAATGAGAATTGGAGGGGAGTCTCCAGGGACTGGAGGAAATGTGGGAGGCTGTAGTCAAATGTACTTTATCTATCCTCTGCTGGCTCTACCAGGAGAGGAAGGTTAGCTGGGGATGGGACTCACCGGCACATAGTGCACCACCGTGTCCACCACATTGTCTGTAACGCCCTTCAGGGCATCCGATAGGGACATGGCCCTCCCCTTGGTGGAGGAGACAGCACGGGCTGGTGTGAGGTGCAGAATCCTCCCTGCTGTGCTCAGCACAGCCGAAGGTGCCCACATCACAGCTGAGATGGTGTTCTTCAGGGTATTCTGCAAGGTGTGTGCCACACTGCCCAGGAGGCCTCTGGAGCTGGGCAGGGCTGCTTCCTGAAGCCAGAGCAGGATCAGCACCTCCCACAGAGACTCTCCCAACCCTTCCCCTCCCCACCAGCCCCAGAGCTAGAAGGGTAAGAATATGGACACCAAATTGAAAAACCTTTAAGCTTGGCTTTGCCATTACTTATGTGGCCTTGGCCAGGTCACTTCCGCTCTCTGAACCCCAGTTTCTTTCTTTCTTTTTTGCTTTTTTTTTCAGTACTGGTTATTGGAACCAGGGCTGCTGTACCACTGAGTTACATTCCCAGCCCTTTTGTTTTACTTTATTTTGAGACAGGGTGTCTCTAAGTTGCCAACACTGGCCTTGAACTTGGGATCTTCCTGCCTCAGCCTCCCAATTCACTAGGATTACAGATGTGTGCCACTGCACCCAGCTCCCTGGTTTCTTCATCTGCAATACGGGACAATAATCTCTGCCCTGCCTCTAAGGTGGTGTGTGAGGGTCAGCTGAGTGACATGAGAAATCTTTGTGTGTTTGGGGGTGGAGAGTGCTGCACTGTGTACCCTGTTCCTGGGCTGGGTACAGAGCCTCTTATTTCACCCTGTGTTTCTGTTTTTTTCTCCTATGCGGGTTGTGGAGCCTCCAGGCTCTGGTGTCTTCCTCACCTCACTGAGCTGGTTCTCCTCAGCCTCCGATTCTTCCTCCTCCTCCGTCTGCTCTCCCTCTGTGTCTGTCTTGTCACTGTGGTCCTCATCCTGAGCAGCAGCGAGATTGTGCAGCCAGGGCACTCGCACCTCGCTCTGCCTCCGGGACACCACCTGTGTGGCCATCGATGCGCCCCACTGGGCCAGGCTGCTCTGAAGGAGAGATGGCAGCACACTGCTGGCCTAGAAGCCCTGCTGAAGACCAAGGGGTGCCCCGACAGCCAGAGCCCCTCTCCCCAAGGCCAGGGGCAGGGGTGGTGAACCGCCTGGTCCCAGCACATTTCTCAACTTATATCATTAAAGAGCACACACCTTTAGCATATAATTCTATGAAGTGTTATGAGTACACCCCTGTATAACTACCATAGATCAAGACAGAGACCATTTTTCAATACTTCAGAAGAACCTCAGTGCCCTCACTCAGTCCACACTCCCCCAAGAAGGGCCATTGTTCTGACTTATCACTAGGCATTTGTTTCAGCTATTTTTTTTCTTTTTGGTGCTGGGATTGAATCCAAGGCCTCACCATGCTAAGCTCATGCTATATCACTGAGCTACCCCTCTGACTTCATGCCTATTTGTGAGCTTCATATAAATGGATCACACATGTGTATGTGTTCATAAATAGCTTCTGTAGCTTTATGTGATGCTGTGACAGCTATCCTTATTGCATATAGAAGAGCTTCGCTCTTTTTCATCCTTGTATAATATTCCCTTGTGCAAATTCACCACAATTTACCCATTCTAGTGTGGATGGACATCTGCGTTATTTCCAGTTCTTGGCTAAGGATAAAGTTGATATGAACATCTTTTTTTTTTTGGTACTAGGGATTGAACCCAGGGGCACTTAACCACTGAATCATAACCCTAGCCCATTTTTTAAATTTTTGTTTTGAGACAGGGCCTCACTAAGTTCCTTAGGGCCTTGCTAAGTGCTAAGGCTGGCTTTGAACTTGTGACTTTATGCCTCAGCCTCCTGAGTTGCTGGGATTCCAGGTGTGCACCACTGCACATGGCTGATATGAACATTTCTGACATGTCTTTTGGGAGACTAAAGCAGTCATTCCCCCAGGGGTTCCATATTGTATAGCTTTGGGGGATGCCATTCCATTCTACATGAGTGGTGGGACCTGAGCTTCTATCCACTACAATAGCTGGGCCAGTATGCAGATCGCTTTCAGTTCTCACTGGAAGATGATGCTCAGTGCAGGGGAAGGAGAGGAACCACTACTCCTATATCCCAATGGGGCCGAACACCTGGGAAACAGCAGGCTCTCAGCACATGTGTGCTTGAATGAAAGATCCAGGCCTGATGATGCTTTTAAAAGTACCGCTATCATGATGGCTGAAAAGTGGTTATCTTCTTGCTGACCTTCCTGCTTTAATGTTATTTTATTTTCACTTTTGGCCTCAGTTTCTACTAAAGTTCATAATGGGAAAAAAATCCAGCTGTCTGAGGTAAAATACACAGAAAGGTAGGGACAGGAGCTTGGGGAGCCAGCCCTACGTGGGCCTAGAAGAAGCAGCTTTGCCTTGGGTGCAGTGGGGGTAGAAATTAGAAGGCTCTAGAAGAGAAATAAGAAGCTGGGGGATGGTCAGGGACCAGGGCCAGCTGGGTTCTCTCACTAACAGAAGGGTTTTGTACTTCCTAGGGGCTGGATAGCAGATGGAGTCTGCTCCCTTGTAGATGGGAGGGCCTGCAGCAAGAACACACTGGAGGGAATGGAGTGGGGGGCCCAGAGGGAGAATGGAGGAGACAGAAGTAGGTGGTGGGGCAGGACCATCCCAATATGAGATGCCCTCATCTCATGCCCTGGCCTGACTCTGCCTCTGAGGTCTGGACCATTAGCCCTTCACGCCTCTAAAACACTCCTGTGCTTAGACCTAAAGTCAAGCTCAAGCTAGAAGAGAGAATGTTCTCAGGACAGGAAAGACCAGGGGGCCGATGGGCTCCTGGGCAGAGTGCAGGCAGTGTGCAGGCAGACACTCACCAGGGGTGCCACGCCTGGGATCCACATGGCCAGGGAGTGGCTCTGCTTCAGTGCCCAGGCTGTGGTCTGCATGGTATGTCGAGAGAGGGTGTTGGCCAGGGCCCCCACCCTGCTCACGAGGCTTGGCTTGGCTTTGGGTGACTTCTGGGTCCGCTGGTGTCCAGGAGCAGGGGCTGGGTAGGAATTT
Source organism: Aplodontia rufa (assembly GCA_004027875.1). Classification (NCBI taxonomy): domain Eukaryota; kingdom Metazoa; phylum Chordata; class Mammalia; order Rodentia; family Aplodontiidae; genus Aplodontia; species Aplodontia rufa. Next base: position 18,876 of record PVKS010028126.1, on the reverse strand, counting down.
GGAGAGAAAGAAGGGAAAACAGATCAGAGAGGGGCTGGGGAAAGCTGGTTTGTGTCTTGGGCTGGAAAGCGATTGTCCAAGTTCTACCACAAACTCACTTTCCTTTTTTTTTTTTTTTAAGCAGTACAGGAGATTGAACACAGAGCTGCTCTATGAGCCACAGCCCAGCCCTTTTTATTTTTTTTATATTGAGACAGGGTCTCATTAAGTTGCTGAGGCTGGCCTTGAACTTGTGATCCTCCTGCCTCAGATTTCACTCTCCCTCTTTACAGATGGGGAGAAGAGACTAAATGATTATGAACCACTTTGAAAATCCCTCTGGGCCTTCCTATTCTAGAGTCGTGGCCTAGATGAGCTCTTGCTTCCCACCGATTCCCAAGTGTGTGGGTGGCTTTAATGGCAGGTACCTGATTCTTCCTCAGCGGGAGGGAGGAGGTACTCAACCACCTTCTCTATGCTGCCCAAGGCCAGGTCGGCCCCTCCAGAGGCCAGTCGGCCAGCTCGGGTGTTAGCTGCATACTCTGCAGTCTCTTTGGCCATCTCCCATGCGAGCTCACAGCCAGCCAGAGTGGCCCCCAGGACTTTGTCCGAAGTGCTTGTGATAGGCACACTGATGCTATTTCTGGCACTGCGAAGGCGAGTAGAGATGGTGTCCTTCAGCTCAGAGGCGATCTGGGGGATGAGGGAGAGAGGATCAGACACATGGTTCTCCTCCCAGGCCCTTTGAGAGCCACCCTCTCAGGGTCTCAGGCCCTGAGCCCAGCTCCCTGGAAGGCCTCATTTAAAAGTCCAGGGGACTGGCACCAATGTGTGGGCACCCGGATTAATCTGGGCTTAAGCTGTGTCAGTCACTTGGACGTTCAGGCTTCTTCACATCACAATACTGCGTGTCAAGGTCCTGCCCATTCTTTAAGGGCAGCTCCAAGGCCTCTTGAAGGTGACACCTATTCTGATACCCTCATGCAAATAAGGCACTGCCCCTTCCAAATACCTGTCTGGACTCTTCTGTCCCCCTTCAGAAGGCTGGTTCCATCTGCACTTATATTGGTTTATAGATGTGGTTGATTTTCCACCAATTTCTGCACTGAAATAATTTGCTTTCCTCTTTAATATCTGGGAGCTCCTTTGTGACCCTTTATGTATTTATTGACTTTTGGAAGAGTGAAAGGAGTAGAATTTATTCAAGTGTGAATAGAAACAGAACTCTTGCAGGAGCAAGAGAGGACCCTGACAGGGGCTTTTTTGTGGACAAGTGGGAAGTGAAGAGTGCTGGCCGGAGCCACACAGACCTATTCCTCTGTGGTCTCTGCTTCCGGCTGTGTGGCTGGGCAGAATCACTGGTTTTCTTATCTGAACAATGGGGGTAACAAGCCTATCCCAGAGGATTGGCAAGAGGATTAAGTGAGAAAGCTCCGTGAAGCACTTATGGCCCTGGGTCTAGGGCAGGGCTCAGTGAATGTTTATGGGATGCGAGGTGGTTGGTCAATGAAATGGATGAGGCCAGACAGTGAGGTTTATTCCCCCAAAGTGCTTAATGCAACCAGCCAGTGAACATGTGGCCGGGTGAAGTGATTTGTTCAGTCTCCTGGCCCGTACAGGGATGGATTTCTAGGGTGGGGCTGCAATCCTGGACCCCAGTGAGTGTGACCCATGATCTTAGGCAGCTGGAGTCACCAAGCAGTGCAGTGCATATGCTTGGAGCCCCAGACCCTAGAGCCAGGTATCAGGAAGGTGTAGGATCCACCCAAGCTCCTGTTTGAATTTGCCCAGAGCTTATGCCTGCTGTCCCAGAAACCCTGCTGCACATTTGACTCCATAGGAAGAGGAAGAACCTGTTGTGCTGCCTTAGGAGCAGGTGGCCACCACCAGCCTTGGAGGCTGTTTGCCATGGAAACTCAGGCTCTCAGCTCTCCCTCTAAGAGGCAGTGATAGCAGTGTGGAGAGCTTCAGGGAAGGGAAGGGGGCTCACCTTCTCAGGAGGGTACTGGAGGGCAGGGATCTTTTCCTCCAGATGGTCCAGGCCTCGGCAGGCCAGCTCATTGGCAGCTGTGACTGGAAGGAGAGAGCCATGTTGGGGTGAGCCCTGCCCCCCCCCCACTGTGGGATCTAGCAGTGGGCTCCATTCCAAGGAGAGCTCTGCTGCCTCCCAGGTACCTGTGAACCCAAGGCCCTTTGCCATCTTCAGCTCTATCAGCTTGTGACTGCTTGAGACCAGGGCCAGTGTCGGACATGCACTCAAAACTTCGCTTCTGCATCCACACACAGGCAGGTCACACCTATCCGAGCCTCAGCTTTCTCATTTGTAAAGCACAGCACCTACCTTGCAGCGTTGTTGTGAGGATCAAATGAAGGAAACTATGTGAATCACCTGCCAATACTGTCCTTTCCCTCCTTCGCTCTCCTCACCTGCTTAGGGGCACATGAGGAAGAGGGAGAGCAGAGATGCAAGGTAGGTGGCATCAGACCTTGGCCTTGGCCTTGGTGGGCCATGCCTAGGCCTGCTTAGTCCTAGAGGTGAAAAATTCACAGTCACAGCTGGCGCAGGCTTCAGATTGTCCATGCCACTTTCATTTAACCACTAAATGGACAGTGTGAAGAAGGTCACAGGGAAGAGCAAGAAATTCCCCCAGAGAGTAGGGCAAGCACAAGATGCTTTTGGTTCAGGGGATACTGCTCAGGGGATGCCGAGAACATAAGTTCTGCAGTCAGCGTCATGGGTATCACAGTTTTGTTTTTTTTTTTTAAGAGAGAGGGACAGTGTGAGAGAGAAAGACAGAAACAACTTTATTGAGTTTTTCACATGGCCTTAGTTGCTCCAACACTTAGTTGTGTACGTGGTGCTGGGGTTTGAACCCGGGTCCCCGCGCTTGCCAGGCAAGCGCTGAAACCGCTGAGCCACCGCTCCAGCCCCGGTATCACAGTTTTAATACATCCTCTTTCATTTATTCTTTCTTCCAAAGTATTTTTTTTCAAAATCCCCAAGCAGTAGATGACCCAAATAACTTAGCTGTTTTCTTTTCTTCCTCCTCCTCCTCTTTCTCCTCCTTCTTCTCTTTTTTTCTTGTTGTAGTGGGGATTTAACCCGGGGTAATTCAGCCCCTGAGCTATAACCTTAGCCTTTTTAAAATTTAATTTCTGTTTGGAGACAGTCTCACCAAGTCGTGAAGCTGACCTTGAACTTGCTATCTTCCTGCGGCATCCTCCTGGGTCACTGCAATAACAGGCATGGGCCACCATGCCCAGCTCAGCTGTCTTCTCATTGGGCAGGACAAGACTCGGAAGGCATTTTAGGAGCTCACAGGAGGGCAGGCTAGCCCAGGACCTCGGTCGTCTTTACAACTCTCCTCCTGTTGGTTGTGTGGAATCCTCAGATACCCACAATTTTCTACTTAGGATAGTGGAGGGTGCTCTAAATCTCAGTCTAAAGCCATACCTTAAAGGCCATATTTTCAGATGGGGCAGAATAATTTGCATGGAACAAGTCTGTTAAGACTCAGAAAGAGCCTTTCACCTTGAGAGGCTGGTAGCTCTCTGCTGCCCCCTCCTGTTACCAACCAGAACCATCAGCAATGGGTGGGTGGACTTCCACAACCTCCAGAGCTGCCAGGTCAGCCCTAGAGTCTGCAGCCCCTGCCTCTGTTCTGGACTCTGCCAGCTCTTGCTGCTGCTGGAGTTGGAGCTAGGATCTGCCACCACCGCACTTTCACTATCACTAGCACAGCTCTGTCCATCCCTTTCCCTTTGTCCCATCATTGTCATTCTAGGAAGATGCCAGCTGGGTTGCAGCTGAGGCATGTATAGATGCAAGCAGAGCTGTATCTACATCGTTTTTCTTTTCTTTTCTTTTTCTGTACTAGGGATTGAACCCAAGGCGCTCTCCACAGCCTTATTTATTTACTAATTATTTTATATTTTAAGACAAGCTCTTGTTAAGTTGCCCAGGCTGGCCTCAAACTTGTAATTCTCCTGCCTCAGTCTCCCGAGGCACTGGGATTACAAGCATGCACCACCATTCCTATATCTTTCTATTGATAGAAGATCAAGTGTTGGGATGTAGGTAGCTAGGGGGGCAGTCATGCAGACACACACGGAAGTTATCAACTGATCAGACTGGCGAGTGGCAGTGAGTGTCAGCGGACAGGTGAGCAATGGCCAGTTGGAATAAGGACTCACACTGGGTGGACAGCCTGCGCACCACCGGCTCCATGCTCCAGGCAGCCAAGCTGCTGGCGCCCTGCACACCCTTCTCGTAGGCATTGCACATGGAGGCCACCAGGGGGTGGGCTTCCTTGGTGCTGGTGTATGTCTTCTGGAAGCACTCACAGGTGCCGCTCACCACCGGCAGCTGCATGACTCGCTGCAGCACATTCTCCTGTTCCTGGCAGGGAAGAAACACGTTCAAGTTATATAGCTCCTCTCCAGCCTTCTAGAAAGGTGACCCCAGGGTCGAGCTGCCCACTGGCAAAACTATCCTTGAGCTCAAGTGACCTGGGAGGAACCAAGGCCAAAAATGTCCCTGGATGCCCTGGTCATGGGAGCATGAGGGAGCCCACAGGGAAAAGAAAAGCCAGACTGTGCCTTGCCCTCTTGTTCACCACCCAGGCTCTGCGGGGCCGCTGAGGCAATCTCTGCCCTCCAGGAGCCAAGCTGAATCCCAGCACCCCTCCCAGACTTGCTGGTAGAGAGCACATGTTGTCAAAGTGACTGTTCAGAATTTTAGTCTGCCTTCACGTGGTAGCTTCATCTAAGCCTTTTCCAGGTGTTTCTAAGATCCTGCCTCCCTGCTGTGGATGCTAGTCCAGTGCTAAATATGCTCACTTTCCTTCCCACATCCCTTTCTGCCTAGTGGATGCCACTCCCTCACCATCAAGCTTCCTGACTCATCTTCCTCACATCAGAAGCTGCTGAAGCCTTTCCTGGTCTGTCTCTATGTCCATGTCACCATGCTGGGATGACCTTGGTTCTTGTGTCTCTGTCTCTCTCTGTGATTCTCAGTATCTCTCCCCACCCCACCCCAGTAGACTGTAGACTCTGTGTTCCCAGTGCCTAGCCAAAAGCTTGGCCCAGGTTAGTTGAAGAAATGAATTACAGCGCTGCACCTTGTAGAATGCCAAAGTTTTGATCTGCCCAATTGCACAGAATCAGAATCTTGGCCTCCAGGAGGCTCTGCAGCAAGAATCCTTTCCAGAATTTCTATGCTAGACTTGTATTTGTGTATCTCCTTGGATGGAAGCTCTCCTCCAACAGAGTGGCCTGTACCCTTTGTTGGAGTTTTGCTGAGCTGAAATCTGCCTCCTCCTCCTTGTCCTCTGTGCTCTGTAACAACCCTGAGCTAGTCTATTTCATCATTCATGGATTGGCCTTCTCACAGCTGAAGTCAAACATGTCTCCATTTGGAGGTCACTTCTCTCTACTAAATAGCTCTAGTTCCTTACTTAGTTTATAAAGGGTCCACACCATGGTCTGGTGACCTCCTCCTCTGAACATGCCACAGGTTGGCGCTGTCCTTTTTGCCAATGACTATCTGAGTCAACATTATCATTGTCACTTCGCTGACAGGCAGAATGATTCTCAGAGTTGTGAAATGAGTAAGATGACTTACTCAAGATCACACAGCTAGTAATTGACAGAACCAGGATTCCAAGTCAGACTTGAAATGGCAATATCCGGGCTTTGCTTCAAAATAATGCAAGGTGAATTGATGGGGGTGAGGATGAGGCAGATTGGCTGTGGATTTGTGGTTGTTGGTGCTAGTGTAGAGTGCATAGGGCCTTGCTATATTCTTCTGCCTAGCCTTATGAATGGAAGAATTCTCCAGATAAAAACTCCCCAGGTCTGATTCAGATGTTCAACTCTGAGTAGCTTTGAATGTGCCACCATAGCAGGATTCTTTCTGCCCTGGAAGTGAGGACATAGCCTGTTCTATTTGTAGAAGGCTGAGTTAGCACGGCAATCAGGGAGACACTGGACAGAGCAGGCCACAGTGTTTTAGCTTTTCATCCTACAGGTGAGCTGGAAATTGAAACTAGGAAAAGATTTTGACTATACATGAAAAACCATTTTCTTTAACATTTTGGACAGACCTTCAATGTATTGTTTTAGAAAAAGCCAAAGGGGAAACAGATGCTGTGAAGAAGGTGACCATTTTATGCCTCTCTGTGCTGTAGAGTTCAATACAAAACTTAGCATGGTGATCCCTAATGCAAAGATTAGTTAAAGCCTAATTTGAGATGAGATGATTTTCTAATTTTTTAAGTTTCACTAGCTATTTAAACTATGCCCGAACCAGAGCAGCCTTGCTAAGAGGCATCAGGCACACCTAAAAGTATAAAAATCACTCCAAGTCACAGTGAGAACCAGGTCAAAGATAAACACCAGATACACTGAGCATCCAACTTGTTCCCATACAGAGCAACAATAGCTGTATGCTGGAGAAGGCATTTGTAGTATAAATGATGCTGGAGTCACAGACTGCAGTGTCTCTGCATGACTATACATTCAGCTAGGTGGTGATGGTGAGAGCACGGACTTTTGCATCAGAGTGCAGAACATAGTAGTTTCCTTCCTTTCCATCCCTCCCTACCCCAAAGTCAGGATTTGTGACCTTTTTCTCCAAAGGGCTTAGTTTTTAATTGGTATCTTTTTTCCTCCAGATCCTCCCAGAGTCCCCTGGAAAAGGTAGCGAGGGTAGGAATAATGGAGACATGGTCAATGAGCTAACTTATAATTTATAGTTTAGACACAGCTTACTCCAGGTCCTCTCAATACCTCTCCTTGCTCCTTCCTCCTCCCTCAGGTGTCCATTCCCCATCTCATAAGATCCCAAGTTACTTACAGGAAGGTCTCCATCCAGCAATGCCGGGCCCTTGTTGACTGCCATCCTAGCTCTTCACACTGCAAAGCAGAGACCCAGGTCCATCAGAGGCCCACAGGCTTGCAATCCACGCCGTTGGTTCCCTATCTTCCATAGCCACCCACCCGGCCCATGGAGCTCAGTTTTTCTAACAGAAGTTTGGAAGGTGACTGTCATTCCACAGAGTTCCAGAGCAACGAGTTGCTTCTCAGCCTACTGGTCAACACTGATGTTTCTTCTAAGAGTTTAGGATAAGAAATGAAAAAATCCAGGTAGCCATGAGAGGTAAAAGGTATTAGATAAAGTCCAGGTTCTTAAATGAAGATTCAAAAGAGACTAAAAGAATAAGTTTCAGGTTTACTCTTATTTTTTTATTTTTATGAAAAAGCTCTGAATTAATTCCTGTGTTTCTAAGCAAGCATCTTAACCCTCTATACTCAGCCAGATAAGTAACCAATTACTCACAAAATTAACTATTCCACCTATGTTCTGGAAAAACTAGTGATCCCCAAATAGTCAGCTACTCTAGAGTCCTTCCTGGTCATTCACCTTGAGTATTCTCCTCAGAAGTTTCCCTACAGATCTCTTCATCTCCAGTAAAATTTCCAAGAGGCTCTTATCCTCAAATCCTTCCCTTTAATACTCAAAAACAAGCCAGGTAAGGTGGATCTCCCAGGACCCCCACACTCACGGCAACTGACCACCACCTCAGCCTCACAGAGCCCAGGGTACGGAGCACCTCCTCAGCAGAAACACTTCCAGTCACTCCAGTGAGTCTCGGGCAATGGTAGAGGAGGACAGAGAAGAGGAAAAAGCTAGATCAGCTGGTTACCATGGTTATCTGACCCAGGGTCCCCTGGGCTCATCCGAAGTTGTATAAGGATAGTTAGCCAATAGGAAGATAGATTGCAGAGCTGAGGACACACCGGCTCAGAGGACTTATTATTCCAGAGCCAGCAAGCATCAGTTTTGTAACATTTCTGACCCTCAGTTGGCAAAAATTTTGCTTTTCATAAAGGAAGTATTGAATTCATAAGCTGTAAAGTTCCATATGTCTGTCATCTTTGGTCCTTATCCCCAGAGGGTCCTGTGAGACAGTTTTCAGTTTCCCTCATGCTTTCTTATTTACTTCAAAAGTGAATGTTGAAAAATATGATTTAAACCTGCACCGAGACAGGGTTCACCTGAATGTACTAGTCTTTGATTATGGAGTTAAATTGCTCTCAGAAAAGATGAGGTGGAGCTGGAGGTCAAGTCCTTAACAATATGGGCTTTGAGAGAGCAATTTCAACCTCTGTAAATTCTTAGCATTCAAGAAAATGTGTTGAACTTTACCTGGCCTAAGACGCCACCAGAATGGGCATTAGGAGAGCCAATCTGGTTTTGTTGTCCTAAGCCTAGAGAAGCTACAGCATTGACGAGATTCTATCACCAACCACAGCACTAGGACAACCAAGAACTATCACCAGTCAAGCTTTCCTCAGCAAGGACTCAAACACAAGCCCAGGTTCTAGTTCCTGGCTTCCAAGATGATGGAGGAGAGGGTGCAAGCCAGTGCCTTCAGATTGTCTAAGAAGGGTTTCTTAATTAAAAATGAAATTAGAGCCCAGCACCATAATCCCAGTGAATCTGGAGGCAAAGGAGGATTCAAAGTTCGAGGCCAACCTCAGCAACTTAGCAAGACCCTGTCTCAAAATAAAATAATGATGATAATGGGACAGCATTTATTTTCCTTATTGACAGAAATACATGTACTGATGCTCTGCTACATTGTAATAATATGGAAACAGGAGAAAGGGATAGGGGTGGGGAGAAACAGTACTTTCTGATGGATCTTCTATAATAAAGCAGACATGAGAAGCCAATTAAGCAGGCAGGAAGCCTCTGAAAGGATTAAGAAGGATGTGATGATGTGAGGATGAGGTTAATGGGAATGTGAGGAGGGGGTTAATGTGAAAACCGGACAAACTCCATCTTGTCCAGAGCACTCACACAGAGAGCAGCATGACCTAAAACTGCTTCTATTGGGAGACACTACAAGGCTATAAAAACAACTTAACAATGTAAACCCACCGCTGGAGCCAAAAGAAAACCTTGATAAACAACTATCTATAGGGTCCAGACGTCCTTGTGGTAAAAACACAAAAACCCCTAGGCCCATAGCCAACAACAGCAAAGGCCACAGTCTCCCACCTGCCTTCACCCAATCCTGTAACGCCAAGGCTTGTAACTCCAGCTTGCAGAATTTTCCTTTACAAACCCTGACTCTCTGAGGCTCGGGGTGCTCTCCTCCACCTGCTGCGTCGGAGTGCTGGAGGGTGGACTGAGCTCAAGCTTGTACTCAATAAACCCCTATGTGATTGCAGTGGACGCCGGGCTGTGTTGGTTTGTTTGGGGGTCTCATGGATCGGGCATAACAATGATACATGTAATACTTTTTTTTTCTAAGAGAGAGAGGGACAGTTAGAGAGAGAAAGAGAATCAATTTTGTTTTTCATGTGGTCTTTGTTGCTTGGCCACTTAGTTGTGTACGTGGTGCTGGGGTACGTGCCAGGCAAGCACTGTAACCGCCAAGCCACCACTCCAGCCCCTATTTAATACTTCTTGATCCAACCTGGACTTCTCAGATGTAAGACCATAAAAGACAACACAGGAAGTGTCTATATAGCTCTACAGAGGTAGACTCTGTCCTTGCTTCAAAGTTCAGGACAAATTATCTGGGAGGCTGTGTCTGGGTGACAAAGGGCAGTTTTTGGCCTCAGGAGCAGTGGTATTATTGAGCCAGAGGGAGTAGAGGGCTCTGTGCCTGCAATCTCTGCTGACAAAGCAGGGCTTTTGGCCACTTCAGCTGGGAGTTTTGAATGTAGGTGAGAGGTGAGCAGTGGTGAAAGGGCTGAGGGAAATCCAAAAGGAAGAGTCAGCCTCCAGGAGCAGCTGTCAAGGCATGGAGCTCCATCTTCCTTCTCCTCCCGTCCCCACCACATGAGAGCTGGGATCCTGGTCATCTTGTTCACCATTGAGCCCTCCCACCCCAAACCAAGCTTGGACTCGAATATTCACTGCCAAATAAACAAATTTCCAGGCAACAGTGTTCAGTTGTGAATGTGCAGGCCTGTATGTCTATGAGGGATTTTTTTTTTTTTTTTGTATTTAGAATCCCTCGTGCATATGGAGGCTTAGGGTGGGGAGGGCTAGCTGGGAAGGTGAAAGATGAACAGGGAGGAAACATGAGGATGTCAAGGTTCATACATTCTAGAAGACGAGGCATTTTCCCAACGCCCTGCCACTCCTCTATTTGCAGAGGATAAAGGTTCCAAGATTGACACCCCCAAAACATGCCCCATGAGGTCAAGGCAGCCTGCGCCAAGCATAGGCCAGACTGTCACTCCAGGGCAGCAGTCTGGATAGAGCTTCTCAGAGAGAACCTTTCCAGCAGGACCTCCGCATCTAAACATCCTTGCATCCCCCAGCCCTACTATCTCCCGTGTAAATGCCAAATAGGGATCATCTGCCCAGCTGTGTTCCCTGTTAACTCTTCTCCAATCCCAGAACACATCTACAGATACATGAATCAGTTTTACCTAGAAATTTATTATATGTAATTAATCTCTTACAGTAGAGGATCTGGACAAGATTCAAAAGAAATTATTTAAACTTTTTATTTGCCCTGCTCTAGCAGCTTTCATTTCTCTCCCAAAATATTCTGTCTCACATATCCTATCTTGATGGATAAGATTAAAAGCAGCCAGTCACTGGTGCACTGGCACACACCAGTAATCCTTACTTGGGAGACTGAGGCAGGAGAATTGCAAGTTCAAGGCCAGCCTGAGCAAGTTAGTCAGACTCAAAATAAAAAAATAAAAAGGGCTGGGGATGTGGCTCTGCAGTAGAGTGGGATCAATCCCCAGCACCTCCACCCCCACTACACAAACAACACTCAAATAACAAAGCCAAGGACCTGAGTCTACTTTTCAAAAATCTCAGTCACATTTATGGGAACTTAACTCAGTGCATATTTCTTTTTCATTTCCATTTAGGTAAGCAACATGGTTTACTGGTAGGGTTGACCTTGGCCTTCTAACTACTGGCCCCCTATCTCCCCACCTCTCTTCCTCAAATTAAAGGACCTGGATTCACAAATAAGAACCCAACACCCAAGATGGGAAGTAGGAACACATATAAATGTTACTGGTTCAATATTCCCATGTCCTCTTTATTGGCCCCTTACTGCTCCTTCCCACCTCCCATGATGACCTTATGAATAAGAAAATTATGGCTTTCCTACATTCACAGACTAGTTAAGAAATTTTTAACTGCATAAATTTTGATGAAAATTAATGTGGAATTGCCCAAAATATTACATGGCTTTAAATAAAAACAATATGGATGATAGGTCTAGATAGTTTTAGTTTTGTTTTTTTTTTTCAGGGCTGAGGACTGAACTCAGGGCCTTGCTCGTGCTAGGCAAGTGCTCTGCCACTGAGCTAAATCCCCAACCCCTAGTTTTAGTTTTGAAGGACAAAATATAAATCCTTTTCAAGAAAGGCAAGGGGTAAAAAGCACAGGATTCTGGAGTGAGATACTCAATCATGAAGGCAGTGAGACGTCACAGAAAGCACTCTGGGAAGTGCATCAGAAGAATGAGGTGCTAACCAGTTTTGTTTGCTTCTTCTAGTGTCAGTTTCCTTTTCACAGGAAACAGAAGGCACTGTGTGACCTTCTACCTACTTTTACCTCAAGTCCCTTTGGTTTACTTCTGATTTTTGCTTACTCATTGAGTTACAGAAAGAACTCTCCCCACAGACACATTCACACCATGAAGGTGCCTGAGGTGTTTCTGATCTTATTTCTGAACATAGCAAGGACAAATGTACAGTGACAGTCATGGCCAACAGGTGAAGAGGCTCACAGCCCAGCTCCCCTCCATCCTGCTACCAGATCCGAAGGTGCCATGCATCAGATATACAATAATCATGTGAAACCAATAGTCCAGACCACCCAATCCACATGTACGTTAGGGTTCACTTTTTAGTTTGATTGGGTCTTTTTCAATTTTTTCCTTTCAATTTTTATTCATGCAGCAAATGCTAAGCTCCTATTATGCACGTAAGAGATGCTCAGTTAAGTGAAAGGAAAATATTCAGAAATCCAGAAGTTATTCCAGTACTTTAAAAACACATACAAATCTTCATGCTCCATTCTTGGCCCCACCTCTGCTCACATTACAGGTCATAAATGCTCATGTGAACAAAAACATAAGCATGTTATGACATGCTTTGTGACCAATGCAAATGTTCATTCCACAAAGATGTCATCTTTAAACAGTCGCTGGTCCTCAGCCTACAAAAACCCTAGTGGATCTTCAGCTTCATCTGAGGATAGGCCACAGTGATCATGCCTGCCACAGAGGACACAAGACCTCCAAGTCCGATGATGCCTGGGTTGGACTTATAGATCCCCAGCTGGTCCAAAGGGATCAGGATGTCACAGAAGTTCTTCACTATGTCCAGAAGCAAGGGAGGATGCTGCTTCAGTGATCGGAATAAAAGGAGGAGGAAGGATTGAAGCCATTCTGTTTCCTCATCAGCCAAGCTGTACCCAAAAGGATTCTGGGATGATTTCTCTCTCTTTGCCCTGTCATGCGCAACCCGTCTCATCTGCAGGGAGATTTCATACAGATCCCTGACCAGGCTCAGCAGAAGAAAACAGTAGTAGTGGCGGGTGGCCCACATTTGCCATTTCTCTTTGTTGATGCCCATAGCGAGACCCACACTTCTCACCCAGAGGATAGTGTCACAGATGAAATAAACCAAACGGTTCAGGTTCGCTAATGTTAGGCATAAACGAGGCACTGGGTCGGTGGCATGGATGCTCTGCTCAGTTGACTGGATGGCATGTACCACATTGCCCAATCGGAACCCTGCAAGAAGAACCCGCACAGTTAACAGTCATTAGTAGGTAATGAGATTGCAGAAGCCCTGTGTCGGGGGAAGAGCCAACATGGTATTTTAACAATTGATGTTATTTGAAGCTCAGCCTTAGTTCAGGAAAGGAAGACTTTACTATATACGTTAAGGACACCTAAAATAATGAACAAAGACATTTTAAAAGATAAATTTTAAAATTTACCTCCTTCATTCCAGTTAGCACCTTAACATTGACCTACAGCACATTCCAGGTGAGGTTAATCATGAGTGTGCACTGATACACTGGAACATTTCCACCTCCACTTCTTCCAAAGGAAGCACTATCCTAATATGAACTCCAGGTGCAATATTCTCTTGGAGTCTGATGCTTCATACTTTACTTTTCCGACAAAAAGACTGCCCTTTGAAAAAAACACCATTATCATCTTGCCATTTCTCTGATCCAAACTCTCTTTGCCTATGCATGGTCAAGAAGACAAAGTAGAGATGATAGGATTATCATGTGGGCTCTGGCTGAATTTAATCAACCACTGCAAAAGCATGTCTGTACGTACGCATGTACTTCAATTAATAAGTCAACAAGTATTTGTGGAGCACCTAGAGAATGAGTTCTGCTCCTAAATATTATGAAAGATACAACAGAAGTACTTTTTCCTTAGTGGACTACACCTTAGACTCAGGGCTCAGATGTGGTTACTCTCTGAAAACTCAGGATCTCAAGAGTATTTGGTATTACTTTACCAAAAATAATACAAAATAGGGCATGTAAATGGATTCTGGATTTTGGTTCTGGTTCATGTACCAACAGGCTGAATGATCTTGGAGAAGCCCCTTTTGGAAATTAGAGACTAGTGACCTCTAAAGGACCTCTGAGCTCCACCAAACTAAAGAATCTAAAGCAGAATTTCTAATCTTGCCCTTCAGCCCAATCTGGAAAAGCTAACCTCACCCTTCCCATCATTCTGTTTGGCAACTTAAGTCTTCTGTGTCAAACCAATTTCTTAGTTGACACTGATATGATGGTTTGCTCACATCAGTTCTAAGCTTTTGCTGGAGGAAACTGATCTCAAGAACGCTCTTTCTGTCCTTCCAGCCACACCTCATTTTCTAACTTCTCCAAAACATATTTCTATTCTTTTACCTTGGCCACCATATTTGGCACTAAATCATATCATTGTTTATAAAATGTGATCTTATTTTTCCCACAAATAAGAACTGTCCCTTTATGAAGTAGGTGCTCAAAAACAACAGATCAATGTATGATGGTCACATTCTAATGCTTCTCCTGGCCTGCTGTGGCAAAATCTGGTTTTCATCAAATAATGAGGAGCTAGGCCTACCATTGCTATAAGAAGTATGGGATTTCCCAGGTGATTTATTATGAAAGTAAATTAAATGAGTGCAAAACACTGCCTTCACTTTTTGCCTTTAACCTGAAGCTATCTTGTAAGTAGTCAAAGAAAATTTATCCCTCCAATCCTCTAGCAATCCTCAAGGAGGTAGCCTAGATCATAGCTATTCTGTTCTACAGAACAAAAGGGTTCACAGGAGCCAAAGGCTCATGCCACAGTTTGCCAAGATGCTTTGTGGCTCTAAGAAGAAAAGGTGAACTGACACGTTTTACATCCCGCTGGATATGATCAAGCAGACGGATCTGGCACAGCACCAAGCATGAACACCGGAGGGTGTTTGTGAAAGGTCTGCACGCAAGCATTCAATCCAATCTTTTGGGCCTGGCGTTCCATGAGGCAGCCTTAGTGTCAACTTCATCAATAAACTTGGCTGACTAGAAATTAAAACTTTGAAAACACCCTGTGAATTACAATGTCTGAGGCTGAGGATACTAAACCAGGAGCCACTGTCCCTCAAGACAGGGTACTTACATTTACGGCCAGTGCTCACACTGGACTCCAGTTTCTTGAGCTTCATTACCACCTTCTCTTTGCCAGCTTTAGACTCTAACAAATATCTAAGCAACATGCATGTGTACTGAGTGGCTCTGAAATGGAAAAAAGATGAGGAAAATGATTGATAAGCCAAATAAAACTTGATTCATGAAGTAAGGGAAAGAGAAACACCTTGCTGAAGGCAAAGTTTCTAAGAGGATTTCTCCCTCAGCAGCTCTTACGAGAGCAAAATTCTGCAACAGTTATTCCGCAGTGCCAAAGGGCAGAACATGTAATGGAAATGCAACACAAAGGTTATTATGGAAGAGGACTCTAATAATGCAGTGAACAACTCTCCAAAAGATTCAATGCTGGCACAGAAAAATGGATCTAGTTGAAGTGGGAAATTTCCCAGAAGTCTCCTTGTTAAGTCTGCAAAGAGTCATACATATTATTTTCCCCAGAGTAGAACGATTTTTAGATTTCTAAAATGAACTTATTCTACCACTGAGTTAACCTATTACTTATGCGACAGGACACAAATTCAAACCAGATCCGAATGAAAACCTACAGTGTGAATACTGTTTAATCTTTTAAAACTTAAGGACCAAATACACAGCAGTGCACACATTAGTGTGGATACATTTTATATTTACCTTTTTAAATTAATTAGTATTTTATATAAAATAAGATTATATAAAATAAGAAGTAATTATTGCCATGCCTACAAATAACAACAAAATATTGATAAATATAATAAATGAGAAGCTGGATATCGCAGTCAAACATTCAAATGCATCTTGCAATCTAGTTAATAAAAGTAGGTGCCAGGGCTGGAGAGGTTTCTCAGCAGTAGAGTGCTTGCCTGGCATGCATAAAGACCCAGGTTTGAACCCCAGCACCACATACACAATTAAGTGTCAGAAAAATGAAAAATAAATAAAATTGACTCTTAAAAAAAATTAGGTGCCAGTCTCTACTGTCCTGTAACTGCATTTGAGTCCTTGTATGATATAAATATTATTCTCAATAAAAACGTGACACATTTTCCAAAATGGTGAACATGATTTTGGTAATGAAGTAAAAGAGGAGAAATGGTTGGGATGTGGCTCAGTGGCAGAGCAGTTGTTTAGCATGCACAGGGCCCTGGGTTTGATCCTCGGTACCACAAAAAGGAGGGAGGAGGACAGGATTGGGAGGTGGGTAGAAGAAGATAGACAGGGATCATAACCTCTGCCTTTTCTTTTTTTTTTTTCATACTGGGGATTGAACCTGGGCCTGTTCCACCTCTGAGCTATATAGTCAGCCCTTTTTATTTTGAGACAAAGTCTCACTAAGGTATCCAGGCCGGCTTTGAATTTATAATCCTCCTGCCTCAGCCTCCAGAGCTGTTGGCATTACAGGTGTGCCTCTTCATCAGGCACTGTCTACTTCTGTTTAAGTGTGCTTTCTGACTAGAGGGCTCAAGCTGCTCATGTCAATGAGCCTCCCTTTCTCAGATTTGATCTGACATCAGGAGTAGGTCTGAAAATGGAATTATTTTATATTTTATGAAAACCAGTTTGTTCATGGAGGTTATACAGATCATTAAGAGGGCTGGAAAGTGAACAATAGAGATCTGGTCTTGCTGAATAAGTATTTCTTTATTGTAACTATTTTATTAACAACCTCCTTGATAAACCTTGCAGGGTATATTCTCATTATACTGGAATTATAGGTTTCTATTTTAATTAAATTTATATATAATGCAACTATTTTAAAAAGCTCTTAAATTAATTAGAAAGATTTAATAGCTGGGTAGGCATTGGGGGCTAGAGCAGTGGCTTAGTAGCTGAAGCTCTTGCCTGACTTGGGCAAGGACCCAGGTTCAAACCCCAGCACCACATACATAGCTAAGTGTTAGAGAAGCAAAGGCCAGATGAAAAAAAAAAAAATAAAGTTGATTTTCTCTTTCCTTTCTGTCTCACTCTCTCCCTCTCTCTCTCTCAAAAAAAAAAAAAAAATAAAGCACTGGAATCAACTATGTGGATTTGCATGTGTCAGCTCTGCCATTAATACCAATGACTGCCTCAGTTTCATCATCGTGAAATGCAGATATTTAAAGTATCTACTTCGTAGGGTTATGATGAGGGTTAAATAAATTAACTGTTGCAAAACATTGAGAACAAACCTGATATAAAGTTTCCTTATCACAGTCTCACTGGGGCTATTACTGGTGTGCTTTTGTATTAGCACTTGAATATTCAAAAGAAAAAGAAGAGAACTGCTGTCAAGTAAAACTGCAACAGTAACTATTCGTGACTAATCATCAAGAATCATCTAAAATGCTAAAAGAAAAATCATGGGCAAGGATTAGTAATCAAATCAATCTGATATTTTCAGTGGCACAGCATGCACCTTGCAGGTGCAGTTAGTTCTAGAGCTCTTACCACAAGTATTTTTTTTTTAAGAGAGACAGACAGTGATAGAAAAAGAATCCATTTAATTTAGTTTTTCATGTGGCTTTCATTGCATACGTGGTGCTGTGCTTCGAACCTCCATCCTCGCGCATGCCAGGCAAGCAGCTGAGCCACCAACCACTCCAGAGCTCCACAGGTATTTTTATAGTTTACAAAATTACTTTACACTTGGTATCTCAATGATACAGATTGGGCAATAGCTGAAGATAAAGAAAATAAACAAAACTCAAGGGGGTATTTGAAACCAGGTGACTTGCTTGCCTAACCACAAATACCAACCTAAAATTTCTCTTCAATCCATAAAGTCCCAAGGTTTCAATTCTGCAAATATTTCAACAGAATTGACACGAGTTTATTAAAATAGGCTGGAAATGATCATCTAGAGTGTAAAATATTCAAACACTCTAGTCATTCAGCTTTTTGCGAAAGAACAGAACTCTTAAAAACATATTTATCTCAAAGTAAGTGGTATATCTGTTGCTCAATCTAAGTTTTTTTTTTAAATAGGTGTTCTATATAGGACGATGAGGCATAATGACTTTAAAAAGATCCCTTGGAAGAAAGTCGGGTGGTGAGAACTCGGTTTTCCTTTCCTGGGAGAATAAAGTTAGGAGAGCACAGGGTTGGTGGACAGATGTAACACTGCCAGCGGCCTCTAGGCGGCTGGGGTGCCCAGCCCAACTGAATTTAAGGTGAAGAGGGGCTCGAGGATCAAACTTCCTCTGAGGGAGCTGACAACTTCCTCGCTTCGACTTACCGGGCTGAGTCACCTGCTAGAGCACCCGGCGAGGAAGGGTTAGAGGTCGCCCGCCCCCTGACTCACCTGAAGAGTCGGTCTCGACCCTGGGTCTGGTTGGTGAAGCGGATGAATCCGTCCATGGCACCAGTCCCAGGCCACTTGTTGCGCGGGCCTTAGCCGTGGGTCCTCTGGGGCGCAGCAAGTCCCTTGGGAAAGCCGGGGTCAGGGTATCAGCGGAGTGGGCGTGGTTGAGTCCGCCCACTTGGGTTGAAACGCCTTCCGAGAGTCCTCTCACCAGCTTCCGGTCGGAACCGGAAGTAGTGGTTACTAGGGCGACCTGAGACGCCCGTGCAGGTGAGCACAACTTCGGATCCTGAGTTCTGGTGTCCAGAGCCTTCGGATTGCCAGCTGGGTCTCCAGACGAAGGCCGGGGGGGGGCCGTCTCCCCATTCTCTGGCGTTCCCAGGAGCCCGCGCCTCCCGGCCGATCTCGGGCTTCCAGGAACCCCAAGGAGAATTCCAAGCGGTCTCTCCAGCCGGAGAACTCCCCGGGGACTTGGCTTGGGGACCACGGGGATTCATTTCTCAGCGCGTGCCTCTCTTTCCCTAGACTTACCCGGCTCCAGGTCCGATAATGGTTAGAGATGAGCCAGTTTTGGAGTCTTCCTTTTCTCTCTCTTTTTTTAAGAGAGAGAAAAGAGAGAATCAACTTTATTTTGGTATTTGGATATTTGGGTAAGAAAAAGTAGGACTCTCTTTCCAAGTCCCCTAAGCATCAGTGGGCACTGTTAATGGCTTACATATAAGGTGTCCTCAGACACCTTATGTTTTAGATATTCATAGGTAAAATGATCAGATTATGGAGCTGTAACCTCATCAGTGGGTTAATCCACTTGATGGATATCATTTGATTGGACTTCTGGGAGATAATTGTAGGCAGGTAAAGAATGGCCGGAGGAAGTAAATTACTAGCGGTGTGCCTTTGGATCTTCTTTCTCTTTCTTCTTCTCCCC
>PVKS010028125.1:0-26772 GCA_004027875.1 Aplodontia rufa | reverse complement strand
GACTGGGTATGATTAATAATTGAGCTATTCGATCACCAGGTGAAATAGCAATTACTCCCCTAGAAGCTGCAGCTACGATCATAATTTCTCCAGTAAAATCAGCATCAACTACTCCAGGTAATATAGAAAGTCCTCTTAAGACAGAGGAGCTCCTGCCGAGAATCAATCCTACTGTTCCCTTAGGCAAAGGTCCTTGAATGGCAGTAGGAATGGGCTGCACCCCCATTTCTGGGGTTAACATTGTTGTGGCGGAGGCACAGAGGTCCAATCCTGCACTCTCCGTGGTTTGTTGGAGGGGGCTGTTAGGGGATAATGTGTTTGGGGTACCATCTGAATAGCCCCGCATATTTGTGGGCCCCGGGACTGTGGGCCCTGCTTCCCATTTTTTTACTCCAAAGGAGGCAGGAGATTTCCATCCTTGTCCCTAATGGAGCGACATTTATTAGAACAATGTTTGCCTCTAAGAGAGCGGTGACAGAGCCCAGGGGTAGGACCTTTATTATCCTTATAAAGGCAGTTTTTAAAAAAATGTCCAGACTGCCCACACTTATAACAAGTAATATTATTATTATTATTGTCCCCAGAATGAGTTTCCTTAAGGCCAGAAGTAATAGCGGCAGCCATAACCTGTCCCTGTATCACTGTTTCATCTATGTCCCTACAGGCCTCAAGATATGAAGAAATGTCTTTGTTTCTCCATGGCCTGATAGCCTCTTTACACCACTTATTAGCTTGTTCATATGCCAACTGTTTAATGAGAGGCATAGCCTGCTCCACATCTCCGAACACTCTGCTTGCAGTTTGAATTAGCCTATCCACAAAATCAGCATATGGTTCCTTAGTTCCTTGAATTACCTTAGAAAGCTGACCCTGTAAATTACCCTTCCCAGATAATGTTTTCCAAGCTTTACGGGCCGCAGCTGAAATCTGCTGATAAACACCAGGGTGATAATTTATCTGTTGAGCCTGCCCCACAAACTGACCCATTTCCATAAGCATGTCTAAATTCCACTGAGGATTCCCCGAGGCAGCGTTCCTACTTGCTATTTCTAAACAAGCCTCCTGGAAGCCAACCTTCCAGGTTAAATATTGCCCTCCCGACTAACAAGCTTTAGCCAAGTTAGTCCAGTCAGTAGGCGTCAGATTTTGATTTCCAACAGATTCCAACATAGAGAGGGTAAATGCAGCTTGAACTCCATAAGCCATAGCTGCCTCTTTTAATTGTTTTACATCCTTAAAGGGAAAAGTCTGGTGAAATCTCTGGTTTTGCTGGTCTTCAAACACAGGGCAAAACAAATTATCTGGCCTTCGTCTGAGTCCAGCATCATCAATTAAGTCAGAATTTATTGCCGGGCAAACAGCGAACTGCTTGCGTTTATCATGACTAGGAGGCAGTAATTCCAGGAAGGTATTGCTAGAAACTAATGGTGGTGGTGGAGGGGTAGGGGCAGAAGGAAAAGAGGAATGATGTTTTAAATCCAATTTATGCAATACATCCTGAGATAATCCTTTTTCCTCATCTGACACAGAATCATCATCCCTTTCATTCTTTTTTTTCCACATTTATTAGAAGTCTATTGCAATACAGAATACAGATGAGGGGGAAACATTGTCAAAACTGTAGCAATCAATGTGTATAAACTTTGATAACCAGTGGTAATGCTAACACATAGATAAGCTACCATGGGTTTCATCTATTGCAGTTTCCCCCAGAAGAACTCATGTGTTAAATGAGTATCTAGTGTAGGAATAACATCGGCTTCGGGAATGGTTCCCCCATCTTCCCCATCACCAGACTTCTATGAGTTCTTCGTATACCCTCCCCCCTCCCATCCCCTTCCCTACACCTCCAAGTTCCCTAGGGAGCTTTCGCCCCTGTTGCACTGAAAGTCATTCAATTTGAAGCTTTGTTAGGTCAGCCGTCTGTCCTACTGCTTCAACATAAATTCTAGTATCAACAGATGAGAGAAACCATTCGCCCCTTAAGTCTCTGAGCTTGGGAGACTTCACTAAGCATAATTCTGTCCATCTCCATCCATTTGACTTCGAAAGCTATAATATCATCTTATCTGATGGCCGAGTAGTATTCCATAGTATATATGAACCAAGCTTTTATATCCACTCATCAAGTGAGGGGCATCTGGGTTGATTCCATAATCTAGCTATAGTAAATTGAGCTGCTATAAACATTGATGAAGCCACATCACTATAATACGCTGATTCTAAATCTTTTGGGAAAATTCCCAGGAGTGGGATAGCTGGGTCGTAAGGTGGTTCCATCCTTAATTTTTTGAGGATTCTCCATACTGCTCTCCATAGTGGCTGAACCAGTTTGCAGTCCCAACAGCAGTGTAGTAGTGTTCCTCTTTTCCCACAGCCCCTCCAGCATCTGTCCTTGTTTGTATTTTTCATTTTTGCCACTCTAACAGGAGTGAGGTGGTATCTCATTGAAGTTTTGATTTGCATTTCTCTTATAGCTAATGATGTAGAGCATTTTCTCATATATTTATGGGCTTTCTGAACTTCAACTGGAGAGAAGTTTCTCTTAAGTTCTTTAGCCCATTTATCGATTGTCATCCCTTTCATTCTGTCCCTTATGCGAGACTTCCTCCAACGCTTGTTTAGCCTCCGTTAGGGGCTCACCCATGTCTGCATTAGAAGACACCAAACAACTAGTAATCAAAGACGAAATGGCTAAAGTCCCAACTGGGAGAGGATTGGAAGCTTCAGCTTTTTTTAGATCCTCTCTTAGATGCTCCCACTGAGGGACATTAAGTAATCCTTCCTCAATAAACCAACAAGCATGTTTTTCTATAGTCCTTACAAAATCTCGTGCAGTTGCTGTTTTTAAAGGAGTACCATTTCTTTTCAATAGTTCTCTCAGTGAACGTTCCATTCTCAAACGAGAAACTTCTGACCTTCTAATGACTAAAACACAAGTTATAGGAATAAAAGAGACAAAAATAACAAGAGAGACACAAAACATCAAAAATATTGCTCTAGAACCCCGTCAATGTGGTTATTTTTCCTCGTTTACAGTGAGCCCTGTCAGTGCAGTTATTTTTCCTTGCTGATAGCGAGCCCCGTCAATGCGGTTATTTTTCCCCCCTGCTTATAGCAGTAACTAGGCTATAACTTACCGACTTAATGTCGTCCATTTAAATCAGTTTCCCGGCTTTCGGCACCATTTGTCATGTTGCGTTCATCCAGCGAAGACAACAAGCTGCACACACTTCTTGGTGAAAACAAGCTAGCAACTTTATTCCCATTAACCACACGCATATATTCATTGAGTACAATGTCTTGCAAAGAAAAGAGGTTACAAGCGGTTATAATTTTCCCAGACCATATCAGCATGGAGGAATGTGCACCTGGAGGGAGTTGTCGGCCAGTCAACCAAAACAAGATAGTCAATCCTTTCAAATTAACCTCTTGACCTTCATCCAGGAACTGACCTGCTGCCTGGCACCTACTTTCTCTCAAGGACTGTTAGCTCCCCACACACATGGACTCATTGTCCGGGGCCTCGGTCCACGTGGCCTCGGCATCTGTGGCCTCACTCCATGTGGCTTTCAGTCAACATGGCCTCGGTTTCCATGAATTCGGGCTCTGTGGCCTCTGTTTCCATGGCCTCCACGTCCGTGGAATTGGTCTCCATGGAATCCCTGTCATTATACTCGGTGTCTGCTGATTCACACTCTGTAGATTCGGTCTCCGTAACCTCAGTCTGTGTTCCTCAGTCTCTTTCGTTGACATTGCCCCGACCTCCGTGACTGTGACCTCAGTGTCCATGGCCTAAATGTGCATGGCCTCAGTCTCCGTGGACTTTTGTCCATGGCCCTGTTCCCAGTAATCTCCATCTAAGAAGACGCCGTGTCCTTGGCATCTGTTTCAGTGGCCTGCATAGCTGTGGAATCCGTTTCATGGACTTGGTCTTCGGACCCCCATGTTCGTGGTCTCGTTCTATTTGTCCTTAGTCTCTGTGGACTTCTCTCATGGTCACCATGTCCTTGGGTGTCTGTCTAGTTCTGCGGGTGGTCAACTGTCTGCGTGGCCGAGCGGGATGCTTTCTTCGTGAGCGGGTGAATATCAGCCTTTGTTGGTGGACAGGCATTAGTGTAGATTCACCCCTTTTCATGTTGGTTTATATAAGACCAGGAATGCATACGTTTATATATACCTTAGAATGCATTTGTCTGCATGGGTAACTGTATAGGTGGGCAAATGTCTACGTGTGCGAGCGAGCGTCTTTCTAGGTGAGCGTTCGGTTTTCTGTCTTTGCGTTTGAGTGGGCATCTGTCTACATAGGTGTTCAGGCATCTCTTTAGGTTCAGCTCTCTCCAAGTCGTTTAACGGAGATACACGTCTGTACACGTAGCTCCACATAGGCCCTCATCATTCCACTGAGTTGCACATAGTTCATGTCTGTCCATGAAAGTCCACGTCCGTTGCAGTCTGTCCACGTAGTCTCACATCTGTCCACATTGGTCCACATCTGTCTCGTATGTTCATGTAGGTCCACATAGATATCTGTAAGTCCACCTCTATCCAAGTCCATCCAGGTAGGACCACATTTCGCCACATAGGTACTCTTAGGTCCACAATTGTCCACGTATGTTCAGGTTCTTTCACATCTGTCCACGTCTGCCCACATACATGCACGTAGGTTGGCATCTGTCTGCGTCGGTCCACGTAGGTCCATGTAAGACATTAAAATCTCTTAACAACAGAAAATACAGGTAACTTTCTTGATAAAGTACATCTGTAAACAACATACAGCAAAATGCTTCTGAATGTGAAACATTCCATTTAGATCAGGATAAAATTGCCCAGTATTGTCTCATCTACCAAACATTCTTGTAGATGTTTTACTCATTGCAACGTGTCAAAGAAAAGGTTTGAGTAAGTATGTAAAGTGGAAATTTTTACTGACAATAGATAATATATTTTAAAAAGAAAATTTTCTTTTCTTTTTCCAAAAGAGAGGGTCAGTGAGAGATTGAGAAAGAACTTTATTAAGATTTTCATGTGCCCTATGTTTGTCCGATTCTTCAGCATGTCCATGGTGCTGGGGTTTGAACTTGAGTACCGGAGGATGCAGGGCATGCACCACAAATACTGAGCAACTGTTCCTGCCCCTAGATGATTTTATTAGAAGCAATAAATTTATAAGATGATTGCTGGGACCATGATTATGAAAGATAATTGTAGGTCCTTTAGTAGTGTCTCAGCAGGTGGAGCAGTTGCCTGACACATTCAAGGACCCAGGTTTGTACCCCACCACCACATATATGATAAAGTGTCTGAACACATAAATCAGATGAATGAATAAAACTTGATTCCATTTCACTCTCTCCCTCTCTTAGAAAATGTAAAAATCAAGTATACTTCTATATAACCTGAGAAAGTCTCCTTCAACAGAGATCATTATGATACTGAGATTGAAAATGTGGCCTTAAGGAATAACAATGTTATAGGCTATATAAAATTAATATGGGGAAAATGTTCGTTTCTGTTTACAACTGTCTACTTTAATTACCTTCACATAGGCCTTCGTATACATCTTCCTACATGAGCATCTATCTATGTAGGAGTCTATGTAGGTTCACAGGTCAGTGTCTGTCTAGGTTTTCGGGCGGTTTTCTGACTATGTATGTGGTTTCGCATCTGTTTAGGTGTGGTTTGGGCATCTGTATAGGTCCACATCTGTCTACATAGTTTCACGAAGGTACCTGTCTGTACATGGAGGTCCACGGAGTCCCTCATCTTACCACCTAGGTCCACATGAATTCATCTCTGTCCACGAAGGTCCACGTTGGTTCACGTCTATCCACACTGGACCATGTAGGTCAACGTCGGTCCACATCTGACTTGTAGATCCTCGTAGGTTCACATCTGTTGATCAAGGTCCACATAGGTTCACATCGCTCCGCATAGGTTCACGAATTTTCACTTACGATCACGTCGGTCCAGATATGTCCACGTAAGTTTCACATCGGTCTATATAGATCTACTTACGCTCTGAAGTCATACCAGGAATTGCATGCTCGTTGTGGCTCAGGCCTTTCTATGACATTTCATGACTGCCCACGTTGGTGAACGGAAATCAAAGATTGTCCATTTAGATCCGCAAAGTGCACCATGCCTCGAATTGTAATGGCCTTGGTCGAGTTGTCTCGGTCCACTTTGTCAAGTTTTCTGTGGCCTCAGTGTCCATGTCCTCCGACCACGTGGACTCATTGTCTGGGGCTCTGGTCCACGAAGACTTGGTCGATGTGGCCTCGGCGTCCTTGGCCTCACTCCATGTGTCTTTCTGTCAACGTGTCCTCATTTTCCGTGACCTCGGGCTATGTGGCCTCCGTTTCCGTGGCCTCTGTGTCCGTGGAATCGGTCTCCATGGATTCACTGTCCATATACTCGGTCTCTGTTAATTCACTGTCTGTAGATTTGGTCTCCATCATGTCGGTCTCCGTAACCTCGGTCTGCATTCCTCAGTGTCTTTGGTTGACATTGCCCTGACCTCCGTGACTGTGGCCTCAGTGTCCATGGCCTCAAAGTGTGTGGCCTTAGTCTCCGTGAACTTTTTTCTATGGCCCTGTTCCGAGTTCTCTCCATCTAAGAAGACGCCGTGTCCTTGGCATCTGTCTCAGAGGCCTGTGCAGCTGTTGTATTCATTTCATGGACTCGGTCTCCTAACCCCTATGTTCGTGGTCTCGTTCTATTTGTCCTTAGTCTCTGTGGACTTCTCTCATGGTCACCATGTCCTTGGGTGTCTGTCTAGTTCTGCGGGTGGTCAGCTGTCTGTGTGGCCAAGCGGGACGCTTCCTTTGTGGGCGGGTGAATATCAGTCCTTGTTGGTGGTCAGGCATTAGTGTAGGTTCATGTCTTTTCATGTTGATTTATGTAAGATGATGTATGTGTACGTTTATGTATAATTTAGAATGCATTTGAATACATGGGTAACTCTATATGTGGACAATTGTCTATGTGGGCGTGCGAGCGTCATTGTAGGTGAGCGTTCGGTTTTCTGTCTATGCATTTGGGTGGGCATCTGTCTTCGTTATTGTGCGGGCATCTCTTTAGTTTCAGTTCTCTCCACGTTGTTTCACGTACATACACATCTGTACGTGTAGGTCAACGTAGGACCTCATCATTCCACTGAGATTCACATAGTTCATTTCTGTCCACTAAAGTCCACGTCCGTTTCACTCTGTCCACATAGGCGCACATCTTTACATATTGGTCCACATCTGTCCTCGTATGTTCATGTAGGTCCACTTAGATATCTGTAAGTCCACCTCTATCCAAGTCCATCCAGGAAGGATCACATATCGCCACATAGGTACACTTAGGTCCATGTTTGTCCACGTGTGTTCACGTTCTTCCACATAGGTCCACACATGCCCACGTACATGGACATAGGACCGCATCTGTCTGCGTCGGGCCATGTAGGTCCATTTAAGAGATTAAAATCTCTTAATAACAGAAAATACAGGTAACTTTCTCGATAAAGGACATCTGTAAACAACATATAGCATAATGCTTCTGAATATTAAACATTCCATCTAGATCAGGACAAAATTGCCCAGTATTGTCTCATCTACCGAATATTCTAGTAGATGTTTTACTCATTACAATGGGTCAAGGAAAAGGTTTGAGGAAGTATGTTACGTGGAAATTATTACTGACTATAGATGATACATTTTAAAAAGGAAATTGTCTTTTCATTTTTCAAAAGAGAGGGACAGTGAGAGGTTGAGAAAGAATTTCATTAAGATTTTCAAGTGCCCAGGTTTGCTCTGAGTCTTCAGCATGTCCATGGTGCTGGGGTTTGAACTTGAGTACCGGAGGATGCAGTTCTTGCACCACAAATGCTGAGCGACCGCTCTTGCCCCTATGTGATTATATTAAAGAAATAAATTTATAAGCAGATTGATTGGACCATGATTTTGAAAGATAATTGTAGGTCCTTTAGTAGTGTCTCAGCAGGTGGAACAGTTGCCTGGCATATTCAAGGACCCAGGTTCGTATCCCACCACCACATACACGACCAAGTATCGAAGACACAAAAATCAGATGAATGAATAAAACTTTATTCCCTTTCACTCTCTCTCTCTCTTAGAAAATGTAAAAATGAAGTGTACTTCTATATAACCTAAGAAAGTCACCTTCAAAAGAGATCATTATTATACTGAGATTGAAAATATGGCCTCAAGGAATAACAATGATATAGGCTACGTAAAATTAATATGGGGAAAATATTCATTTCCGTTTACATCTGTCTACTTTTATTTACCTTCACCTAGGCCTACGTATACATCTGTGAACATGGGCATCTGTCCATGTAGGAGTCTATGTAGGTACGTGGGCTGGTGTCTGTGTAGGATTTCGGGCGGTTTTCTGACTATGTGTGTGGGTGCACATCTGTCTAGGTGTGCGTCGAGCATATGTGTACGTCCATCTCTGTCTACATAGGTTCACGAAGGTATCCGTCTATACACAGTGGTCCACGTAGGCCCTCATTTTACCACCTTGGCCACATGAATTCATCTCTGTCCACAAAGGTCCACGTCAGTTCACGTCTGTCCACGATGGACCACATATGTCAAAGTTTTTCCATGTCTGACTGGTAGTACCTCATAGGTTCACATCTGTCCATCAAGGTCCAAATAGGTTCACTCGCACAACGTAGGTCCAGGAATGTTCACGTATGCTCACGTCGGTCGATATGTCCACGTAAATGTCACATCGGTCTATGTAGATCTACTTACATTCATGTCATTCCATGTCCTTTTACGTAGGAACACTGTGTTCCGTTTCTGTACACATCTGTCCACATAGGTCCACGTATATCCTCGTCTGTCAATGTAGGTACACATAGGTCCATGTCGGTCCATGTAGGTCAACGTAGGTCCGCTCTCTCAGTGAATGTCCACGTAGCTCATTGTAGGGCCACCTGTTTCCACATACGTCCAACTAGGTCCATGTCTGTCCACATCGATTCAATTCGCTCCATGGAGGGACACATCTGTCCACGTAAGCATGTGTACATCTTCGATATTCCACGTAGGTACGCATGTGTCATCGTGTTCCCACCTAGGGCCTTTTCTGTCCATGTTGGTACTTAAGCTCCTCGCCTGTCCACGTTGGTCCATGTAAGACTACGTAGTTCCACATCTGAGAAGGTGCACCCACATAGGTCTACGTCTCCTCAGGTGGGTCCATATATATTCATGTAGGTCTACATCATTCAGGAGCTGGGACACATAAGGTGCACACTGAGTTTTTTGGACATCAGGGCTGCAGCATTGTTGAGGCTGACATGGGTCCGTGGCCTCGGCTCTGAGGTCATAGCAGGAGCTGCATGCTAGTTGTGGCACAGGCCTGTGTATGTCATTTCATAACTGCCCACGTTGGTGAATGAAGGACAAGAATGTCCATATTGATCCGCAACAGGCACCATGCCATGGACTCTAATGGCCTTGGTCTAGTTGTCTTGGTTCACTTTGTCAAGGTTTCCATGGCCTCAGTGTCCGTGACCTCAGTCCTCGTGGCCTCGTTGTCCAGGGTCTCGATCCATGAGGTCTAGGTCCACGTAGCCTCAGTTTCCGTGACCTCGGGCTCTGTGGCCTCCGTTTTGGTGGACTTCGCATCCGTGGAATTGGTCTTCGTGGAATCCCTGTCCATATCCTCGGTCTCTATGAATTCACTGTCTTTAGATTCAGTTTCCATCACGTCGTTGTCCGTATCCTCGGTCTACAATCTTCAGACTCTTGCATTGACATTGCACCGATATCAATTTCTGTGGCCTCAGTGTCCATGGCCTCCATGTTTATGGCCTCAGTGTCCGTGGCCTTTTGTCCATGGCCCTGTTCCCAATACTCTCCATCTAAGTAGACGCCGTGTCCTTGGCATCTGTCTCAGTTGCCCGCGTTGCTGTGGAATCCGTTTGGCAGAATCAGTCTCCTGTCCCCCTTGTTTGTGATCTCGTTCTATGTGTCCTTAGTCTCTGTGGACTTCTCTCATGGTCACCGTGTCCTTTGGTGTATGTCTAGTTCTGCCGGCTGTCACCTGTCTACGTGGCTGAGTGGGATGCTTTCTTCTTGGGCGGGTGAATATCAGTCCTTGTTGGTGGACAGGCATTAGTGTAGGTTCACGTCTTTGCACGACAGTTTATGTAAGATTACGTACGTATACGTTTATGTATACCTTAGAATGTATTTGTATGCATGGGTAACACTATATGTGGGCAAGTGTCTATGTGGGCCAGTGGGCATCTTTCTAGTTGAGCGTTCGGTTTTCTGTCTAAACGTTTTGATGGGCATCTATCTACGTACGTGGGCAGGCATCTCTTTAGGTTCAGCTCTCTCCACGTCGTTTCACGTAGATACATGTCTGGGCACTTAAGCCAACGTAGGCCCTCATCATTCCACTGAGTTGCACATAGTTCATGTCTGTCCACGAAAGTCCACCTCCGTTTCACTCTGTCCACGTAGGCGCACATCTGTCCATGTTGGTCCTCATCTGACCTCATATGTTCATGTAGGTCCATTTAGATATCTGTAAGTCCACCTCTATCCAAGTCCATCCAGGTAGGACCACATCTCGCCACATAGGTACACTTAGGTCCACGTTTGTCCACGTATGTTCAGGTTTTTCCACGTATCTTCAGGCTCTTCCACATAGGTCCACGTCTGCCCATGTAGGTGCCCGTAGGACCGCATCAGTCTGCATCGGTCCACATAGGTCCATGTAAGAGATGAAAATCTCTTAACAACAGAAAATGCAGGTAAATTTCTCGATTAAGGACATCTGTAAACAACATACAGCAAAATGTTTCTGAATGTTAAACATTCCTTCTAGAACAGGACAAAATTGCCTAGTTTTGTCTCATCTACTGAACATTGTAGTAGATGTTTTACTCATTTCAAACTGTCAAGGAAAAGGTTTGAGGAAGTATGTGAAGTGGAAATTGTTACTGACTATAGATGATATATTTAAAAAAATTTTTTCTTTTCTTTTTTTGAAAGAGAGGGTCAGTGAGATATTGAGAAAAATTTTATTAAGATTTTTATGTGCCCTATGTTGTGCTGAGTCTTCAGCATGTCCATGATGCTAAGATTTGAACTTGAGTACCAGAGTATGCAGGGCACGCACCGCAAATGCTGAGCGACTGCTCTTTCCCTTGATGATTATATTAAAAGCCATAAATTTATAAGCTGTTTACTAGGACAATGATTATGAAAGATATTTGTAGGTCCTTTAGTAGTGTCTCAGCAGGTGGAGCAGTTTCCTGGCATATGCAAGGACCCAGGATCGTATCCCAACACCATATACATGACAAAGTATCGGAGACACCAAAATCAGACGAATAAATAAAACTTGATTCCCATTAACTCTCTCCCTCTCAGAAAATGTAAAAATCAAGTATACTTCTATATAACCTCAGAAAGTCTCATTCAAAAGAGATCAATATGATATTGATATTAAAAATATGGCTTCAAGGAATAACAATGATATAGGCTATATAAATTTTCTATTGGGAAAATGTTCGTTTCTGTTTACATCTGTCTAGGTTTATTTACCTTCACTTAGGCCTACATATACTTCTGTGTACATGGGCATCTGTCTATGTAGGGGTCTATGTAGGTACGTGAGGCAGCGTCTGTCTAGGATTTGGGATGGGTTTCTATGTGCGTGAGTGTGCAGCTGTTTATGTGTGCATCGGGCAACTGTATAGGTCCACATCTGTCTACATAGTTTCACAAAGGTATCCGTCTGTACACAGAGGTCCATGTAGGCCCTCATCTTACCACTGAGGTCCACATGAATTCATCTCTGTCTACAAAGGTCCACATCAGTTCACATCGGTTCACGATTGTCCACATTGGACCACGTAGGTCAACGTCAGTCCACGTCTGACTTGTAGATCCTCGTAGGTTCACATCTGTCCATCAAGGTCCACATAGGTTCGCATGGCTCCCCATAGGTCCACGAATGTTCACATACGTTCACATTGGTCCAGATATGTCCACGTAAGATTCACATCGGTCTATGTAGATCTAGTTACATTCATGTCATTCCATATCCTTTTACGTATAAACAATGCATTCCGTGTCTGTCCATATCTGTGGTCCACGTAGATCCAAGTCTATCAATGTAGGTACACACACATCCATGCCTTTCCATGTAATTCATCGTAGGTCCGCATCTCCCAATGGATGTGCACATAGCTCATTTAGTGTCACCGGTTTCCACATAGGCCCAAGTAGGTTCATGTCTGACCACATTGATTCAATTCGCTCCATGGAGGACACGTCTGTCCACGTAAGCACATGTACATCTTCGATATTCCACTTAGGTACTCATGTGTCATCGTGTGACCAAGTAGGGCCTTTTCTGTCCATGTTGGTCCACAAAGCTCCTCATGTAAGACCACGTAGTTCTACGTCTGAGAAGATGCACCACATACATCTACATGTCCTCAGGTAGGTCCACCTATATTCATGTAAGTCCACATCATTCAGGAGCTGGGACACATAAGGTGTGCACTGAGTATTTTGGACATCAGGGCTGCAGCATTGTTGAGGCTGACATTGGTCCATCTGCTCCAGCTCTGAGGTCATAGCAGGAGATACATGCTAGTTATGACTCAGGCCTGTCTATGTCATTTCATGACTGTCCACATTGGTGATCGGAGGACAAAGAATGTCCATGTAGATCTGCAAAGGGCACCATGACTTGGACTGTAATGGCCTCGGTCTAGTTGTGTCAGTCCACTTTGTCAAGTTTTCCGTGGACTTGGTGTCCGTGGCCTCGGTTCATGTGGACTCATTGTATGGGGCTTCGGTCCAGGAGGCCACGGTCCACGTGGCCTTGGCAATCGTGGGCTCACTCCATGTGTTTTTCGGTCAACGTGGCCTCGGGTTCCGTGATCTCGGGCTCTGTGGCCTCTGTTTCCATGGCCTCCTCATACGTGAAATTGGTCTCCGTATATTCCCTGTCCGTGTACTCGGTGTCTGTTGATTCACTGTCTGTAGATTTGGTCTCCATCACGTCAGTGTCCGTAACCTCAGTCTGCATTACTCAGTATCTTTGGTTGACATTGCCCCGACCTCCGTGACTGTGGCCTCAGTGTCCATGGCCTCAATGTGCGTGGCCTCAGTCTCCATTGCATTTTGTCTATGGCCCTATTCCCAGTACTCTCCATCTAAGAAGTTGCCGTGTCCTTTGCAACTGTCTCAGTGCCCTATGTAGCTGTGGAATCCGTTTCGTGGACTCTGTCTCCTGGCCCCAATGTTCGTGGTCTCGTACTATTTGTCCTTAGTCTCTGTGGACTTCTCTCATGGTCACCATGTCTTTGGGTGTCTGTCTAGTTCTGTGGGCGGTCACCTGTCTGCGTGGCTGAGCGGGATGCTTTCTTTGTGGGTGGGTGATTATCAGTCTTTATTGGTGGACTGATATTAATGTAGGTTCACCTCTTTTCACGTTGGTTTATGTAAGATGTCGTACATATAAGTTTATATATACCTTAGAATGCGTTTGTCTGCATGGGTAACTGCAGATGTGGGCAACTGTCTATGTGGGTGAGCGGGCGTCTTTCTAGGTGAGCGTTCAGTTTTCTTTCAATGCATTTGGGTGGGCATCTGTCTATTGTGGTGGTCAGGCATCTCTTTAGTTTCAGTTCTCTCCACGTATTTTCACGTAGATATGCGTCTGTAAACAGAGGTCCACGTAGGCCGTCATCATTCCACTGAGTTGCACATAGTTCATGTCTGTCCACGAAAGTCCATGTCCATTCCACTCTGTCCACATAGGCGCACATCTGTCCACGTTGGTCCACATCTGTCCTCATATGTTCATGTAGTTCCACTTAGATATCTGTAACTCCAACTCTGTCCATGTTCATCCATCCAGGTAGCACCGCATCTCACCTCATAGGTACACTTATTCCACGTTTGTCCACGTATGTTCAGGTTTTTCCACATTGGTCCACGTCTGCCCACGTACATGCACGTAGGACCGCATCTGTCTGCGTTGGTCCATGTAGAACCATGGAAAAGATTAAAATCTCTTAACAACAGAAAATACAGGTAAATATCTCAATAAAGGACATCTGTAAACAACATACAGCAAAATGCTTCTGAATGTTAAACATTCTATCTAGATCAGGACAAAATTGCCCAGTATTGTCTCATCTACCAAACATTGTAGTAGATGTTTTACTCATATCAACGTGTCAAGGAAAAGTTTCGAGGAAGTATGTGAAGTGGAAATTGTTATTGACTATAGATGATATATTTTAAAAAGAAAATTTTCTTTACTTTTTTCAAAAGAGAGCATCAGTGAGAGATTGAGAAAGAATTTTATTAAGATTTTCATATGCCTTGTGTTGCACCAAGTCTTCAGCATGTCCAAGGTGCTGGGGTTTGAACTTGTGTGCCGGAAGATGCAGGGCACGCACCACAAATTCTGAGCGACCGCTCCTGCCCCTAGATGATACATTAAAGCAATATATTTATAAGCTGATTGCTAGGACCATGATTTTGAAAGATAATTGTAGGTCCTTTAGAAGTGTCTCAGCAGATGGATCAGTTGCCTGGCATATTCAAGGACCCAGGTTCGTATCCTAGCACCACATACACGACAAAGTATCGGAGACACAAAAATCAGATGAATGAATAAAACTTGATTCCCTTTCACTCTCTCACTCTCTTTCAAAATGTAAAAACCAAGTATGCTTCTATATAACCTCAGAAAGTCTCCTTCAAAAGAGATCATTAAGATACTGAGAATGAATATATGGCCTCGGGAATGACAATGATATAGGCTATATAATATGTCTAAGGGGGAAACGTTCATTTCTGTTTACCTCTGTTTTCGTTTATTTACTTTCATGTAGGCCTACATATGCATCTGTGTACATGGGCGTCTGTCTACGTGGGAGTCTATGTATGTAAGCGGGCAGGCGTCTGTCTGAGATTATGGGCAGATTTCTGACGATGTGTGTGGGTGTGCATCTGTCTAGGTGTGGTTCAGGCATCTGTGTAGGTCCACATCTGTCTACATAGTTTCACGAAGGTACTCGTCTATGCACAGAGGTCCACGTAGGCACTCATCTTACCTCCGAGGTCCACATGAATTCATCACTGTCCAAAAAGTCCACGTCTGTTCACATTGGTTCACGTCTGTTCACGTTGGATCATGTAGATCAACGTCGGTCCCCGTTTGACTTGTAGATCCTCATAGGTTTAATCTCTCCATCAAGGTCCACCTAGGTTCACATCGCTCCGCATAGGTCCACGAATGTTCATGTACGTTCACGTCGGTACAGATATGTCCACGTAAGTTTCACATCGGTCTATGTAGGTCTACTTACGTTCATGTTATTCCATGTCCTGCACTGCATTCCATGTCTCTCTACATCTGTCCACATAGGTCCACATAGATCCACGTCTGTCAACGTAGGTGCACATAAGTCCATGTCGGTCCATTTAGGTCCGCATCTCTCAATGAAGATCCACGTAGCTCATTGTAGGGCCACATGTTTCCACATAGGTTCAAGTAGGTTCATGTCTGTCCACATTGATTCAATTTGCTCCATGGAGGGACACGTCTGTCCACGTAAGCATGTGTACATCTTCGAGATTCCACGTAGGTATGCATGTGTCATCGTGTGTCCAGATAGGGCCTTTTCTGTCCATGTTGTTCCACAAAACTCCTCGTCTGTCCACGTTGGTCCATGTAAGACCATGTAGTTCCACATCTGAGAAGGTGTACCCACATAGGTCTATGTCTCCTTAGGTAGGTCCACATATATTCATGTAGGTCCACATCATTTAGGAGCTGGGACACATAAGGTGCACACTGAGTATTTTGGTCATCAGATCTACAGCATTGTTGAGGCTGACATGGGTCCGTGGGCTCTAGCTCTGAGGTCATAGCATGAGGTCTATGCTAGTTGTGGCTCAATCCTGTCGATGTCATTTCATGACTGCTCACATTGGTGATCGGAAAACAAAGAATGTCCATGTAGATCCGCAAAGGGCACAATGCCTCCGACTGTAATGACCTTGGTCTAGTTGTCTCGGTCCACTTTGTCAAGGTTTCCATGGCCTTGTTGTCCGGGTTCTCGGTCCGCGTGGCCTCAGTGTCCGTGGCCTTGTTCCACATGGCCTTGGTCCACTTGGCCTCGTTGTCCCTGGCCTCGGTGTCCATTGCCTTGGTCCACGTTGCCACAGTTTCCGTGGCCTTGGTGTCCATGGCCTCAGTGTCCATGTCCTCGGTTCTCGTGTCCTCAGTCCACTTGGACTCGGTGTCTGTGGCCTTGGTCCATGTGGCTTCAATCCCAGTGGCTTCGTTGCACGTGGCCTTGGTGTCCTAGGCCTCAGCCCCGTGACCTCGATGTCCCTGCCCTCGGTCCACAAGGCCTCAGTCAACATGGTGTCCGTGTCCATGGCTTCCGTGAACTTGGCCTCAGTCCACGAGACCTCGTTCCACTTGACCTCAGTGTCCGTGTCCTCGGTGTCCGTGGCCTCGGTTTACATGGCCTCGGTCCAGGTAGCCTCTGTGTCCATGGCCTTGGTGTCCGTGACATTGGTCCACATGGTCTCGGTCTACGTGGCCTCAGTATCCACCGCCTCGGTCCAGTTGACCTCAGTCCACATAGCATCAGTCCATGTGGACTCGTTGTCCATGCCCTCGATCCACATGGCCTCGGTCAACGTGGCCTCGGTTTCCGTGACCTCGGGCTCTGTGGTCTTCGCTTCTGTGGCCTTCGCATACATGGAATCGGTCTTCATGTATTCCCTGTCCATATACTCTTTCTCTGTGGATTCACTGTCTGCAGATTCGGTCTCCGACATGTCGGTCTCAGTAACCTCGGTCTGCATTTCTCAGTGTCTTTGGTTGACATTGCCCTGACCTCCGTGACTGTGGTCTCAGTGTCCATGGCCACCATGTGCATGACCTCAGTCTCCGTGGCCTTTTGTCCATGGCCCTGTTCCCCGTACTCTCCGTCTAAGTAGACGCCGTGTCCTTGGCATCTGTCTCAGTGGACTGTGTAACTGTGGATTACGTTTCTTGGACTCGGTATCCTGACCCCCATGTTCGTGGTCTCGTTCTATTTTTCCTTAGTCTCTGTGGACTTCTCTCATGGTCACCATGTCCTTGGGTGTCTGTCTAGTTCTTTGGGCTGTCACATGCCTACATGGCTGAGTGGGGTGCTTTCTTTGTGAGTGTGTGAATATCAGTCTTTGTTGATGGACAGGCATTAGTGTAGGTTCACATCTTTTCACATCGGTATATGTAATATCACGTAGGTATTCATTTATGTATAACTGAGAATGCATTTGTCTGCATGAGCAACTGTATATGTGGGCAACTGTCTACGTGGGTGAGCGGGCGTCTTTCTAGGTGAGTGTTCGGTTTTCTATCTATGTGTTTGGATGGGCATCTGTCTACGTAGGTTGGCAGGCATCTCTTTAGAATTAGCTCTCTCCACGTCATTTCACGTAGATATGTGTCTGTACATGTAGGTACACATAGGCCCTCATCATTCCACTGAGTTGCACATAGTTCATGTCTGTCCACGAAAGTCCACGTCCGTTCAAGTCTGTTCACGTAGGTGCGCATCTGTCCATGTTGGTCCTCATCTGTCCTCGTTTGTTCATGTAAGTCCACTTAGATATCTCTAATTCCACCTTTATCCAAGTCCATCCATGTAGGACCACATCTCACCGCATAGGTACACTTACATCCACGTTTGTCCACGAATGTTCACGTTCTACCACAGCGGTCCACGTCTGCCCATGTACATGCACGTAGGACCGTATCTATCTGAGTTGGTCCACATAGGTCCATGTAAGTTATTAAAACATCTTAACAACAGGAAATACAGGAAACTTTCTCGATAAAGGACATCTGTAAACAACATATCGGAAAATGCTTCTGAATGTTAACATTCCATCTAGATCAGGACAAAATTGCCCAGTATTGTCTCATCTACTGCACATTGTAGTAGATGTTTTACTCCTTGCAACTTGTCAAGGAAAAGGTTTGAGGAAGTATGTGAATTGGAAATTTTTACAGACTATAGATGATATATTTTTAAAAGAAAATTTTCTTTTCTTTTTTTCAAAAGAGTGGGACAGTAAGAGAATTGAGAAAGAAATTTATTAAATTTTTCATGTGCCCTGTGTTGCTGCGAGTCTTCAGCATGTCCATGGTGCTAGGGTTTGAACTTGAGTACTGGATAATGCAGGGCAAGCACCACAAATACTGAGTGACTGCTCCTACCCCTAGATGATTATATTACAAGCAATAAATTTATAAGCGGATTGCTGGGACCATGATTTTGAAAGATAATTGCAGGTCCTTTAGTGGTGTCTCAGCAAGTGGTGCATGCCTGGCATATTCAAGGACCAAATTTCGTATCCCAGCACCACATACACAACAAAGTATCGGAGAAACAGAAATCAGATGAATGAATAAAACTTGATTCCCTTTCACTCTCTCCCTCTCTTACAAAATGTAAAAATGAAGTATACTTCTATATAACCTCAGAAAGTCTCCTTCAAATAAGATCATTATGATACTGAGATTGAAAATATGGCCTCAAGGAATAACAATGACATAGGCTATATAAAATTTGTATGGGAAAAAGTTGATTTCTCTTTATGTCTGTCTATGTTTATTTACCTTCATGTAGGCCTATGTATGCATCTGTGTACATGGGCATCTTTCTATGTGGGAGTCTTTGTAGGTACATGGGCCAGCATCTGTCTAGGATTTCAGGCGGTTTTCTGACTATGTGTGTGGGTGCACAT
This sequence comes from Aplodontia rufa, assembly GCA_004027875.1. Lineage (NCBI taxonomy): Eukaryota > Metazoa > Chordata > Mammalia > Rodentia > Aplodontiidae > Aplodontia > Aplodontia rufa. The sequence continues at coordinate 7,945 of PVKS010028125.1, read as the reverse complement.
TTCTCTAGGTGGGTGTTGGGCATCTGTGTAGTTACACATCTGTCCAAATCTTTTCACAAAGGTAACCGCTTTTACACAGAGGTCTACGTAGGCCCTCATCTTACCACCCACCTCCACATGAATTCATCTCTGTCCACGAAGGTCCACGTCAGTTCACATCTGACTTGTAAATCTCTTAGGTTCACATATATCCATCAAGGTCCACATACGTTCACATCACTCTGCATAGGTCCACGAATATTCACCTACGTTCACGTCGGTCCAGATATGTTCATGTAATTTTCACATCTGTCTATGTATATCTGCTTATATTCGTGTCATTCCATGTCCTTTTACGTAGGAACACTGTGTTCCGTGTCTTTCCACATCTGTCCACGTATGTCCACGTAGATCCACGTCTGTCAACGTAGGTACACATAGGTCCATTTCGTTCCATGTAATTCATCATAGGTCCATATCTCTCAATGGAAATCAACGTAGCTCATTGTGGAACCACATGTTCCCACACAGGTCGACGTAGGATCATGTCTGTCCACATCGATTCAATTCGGCCCATGTAGGGCCATGTCTGTCCATGTATGTACATGTACATCTTCATTTTTCCACATATGTCCGCATCTGTCATAGTGTCTCGGTCCCCATGGCCTCTGTGTCAGTGGTCTCGGTCCCCTTGGCCTCGGTGCTAGTTTCTCGGTCCCCGTGGCCTCGGTCCCCATCACCTCGATCACAGTGTCCTCCATTTCTGTGGCCTTGATCCACCTGGCCTCTGTGTACTTGGTTTCGGTCCACGTGGGTTCTCTGTTCGTGGCCTCGGTCCATTTGGATTCACTTTCCTTGGCCTCGGACTCCGTGGATTCGCTGTCCATGGCTTCGGTCATGTCATCTCAGTCTCCCTGACCTTGGTCTGTGTTCCTCTGTCTCTTTGGTTAATATTTTCCTGAGATCCATGACTCTGGCCTCAGTGTCTGGGTCCTCCGTGTCCGTGGCCTAAGTCTCCGTGGCCTCTTTGTCAGAGGCCCTGCTCCAAATACTCTCTGTCTACGTAGATGTCGTGTCCTTGTCATCTGTCTCAGTGGCCTCCAATCTGTGGCCTCCAATTTCATGGACTCGGACTCCATGACCACCATGTTCATGGTCCCATTCTCTTTTTCCTTGGTCTCTGTAGACTTCTCTCATGGTCACTTATCCATCTCTGTCTAGTTCTGTGGGCGGTCACTTGTCTTAGTGGCCAGGCGGGAAGCTTTCTTCGTGGGCGGGTGAATGTCAGTCTTTGTTTGTGTACTGGCATTAGTGTAGTTTCACGTCTGTTCACATTGGTTCACGTAAGATCACGTAGGTATACATTTATGTATGCCTTAGAATGCATTTCTCTGCATGGGTAATTGAATATGTGGGCATCTGTCTACGTGGGCAAGTGGGCGTCTTTCTTGGTGAGCGTTTGGTTTTCTGTATATGTGTGGGGGTGGGCATCAGTTTACATTGGCTGGCATGCATCTCTTTAGGTTCACCTCTCTCCACGTCCTTTCATGTAGATACATATCTATACACTTAGGTCCATATAAGCCCTCATCTTTCCACTGAGTTCCTCATAAGTTCATGTCTGTCCACGAAGGTTCGCATTGGTCCACATGTGTCCTCATAGGTCCACGTAAGTCCACTTATTTCCCTGTAAGTCCACCTCTATACAATTCCGTCCTCGTAGTTCCACATCTGGCTACATACGTACACCTAAATGGAGAGATGAACAGTGTGGCAGGTGAGCCAAAGGTCAAAGAGTAACCTGCTGGCAGCACCCCTGTGTGGCCAGGAGGCTGGTGCCTGCCTGAGTCTGGCTAGGTGCAAAACATTGTGGCACCCTGAGGGCACAAGTCTTGCTTGCAGGAAGGTGGGTGGTGTCTCAAGGGGCTACCATTGTCTCTGTTTTGAATGAAGGAGTCTGGTCTTGAAGGTGTCAGGCAGTGGCTTAGCAGTGACCTGGACAGTTAGCACCTCTGGGGCTGGGCTGGACATCTCCTGGAATATAGCTGGAGACAGCTCTGCCTTTTTGCATCTGGGCTCTGTATTCTGTCCCTCTGACTCTGGGACGTGACATCTTGTCTGTCCTGTTCCATGGCTCCAGGACAGCAGCAATGGCAAAAGTCCCACTTTTGAGTCCAGGCAACACCTGGAAAGCCTTCTGGAGGCACTGTCCATGGAACCCAGAAATCCTGATCCCAGCAGCTCTGACGAGGGAGGCGTGGCTGCTGGACTTGCTGAGAGCCCACATAGCAGGCAGTTCCGTGCCCTGAGAAAGTTCCACGTGGAGGCCTTGGTGAGACCACCTCAAAGCTCAGCTGCTTTGCCAAGGCCTGTAGCATGTGCATCTGATATCGCCCCTGAGCCACGCTGGCTGGCCCAAGTGCCCACAGTTCAGCCAGCACCATTCCCAGAAGAGGTAGAGCTGCCAGCACCTGTCCAGGCTTCTTTAGGGAGCCCACCTCTGAATGGAGGCTGTGTACCTGGAAGTCCCTTCAGAGGAATGTCCAGAGATTGAGCCTGGGGCCTCTGTGACCAAGTGGGGAAGGTTCTTCAAACCATTGGCCCCTCTGTGTAGCATGTCTGTCTGCTAGCCTCCACCTGGCCACTCTGAACCCAGGCCATTCCCTTAGTCCTTTCCTTGTCATGTTTCCCAAAGGGCTCCTAGGGACAGAGGAGCCCTTTAAGCTCTGTCTTAGAAAGTAGGCCTAGCTCTGCTTGCTCTCATTTTTGCCCTAGCCCTGGTGGATCTAGATACTGGGAGGTGATGTAGAGCTGAGGTCCTGTGCCCCAGCACGCTGCCCATACCTCGGCCTTGGCAAAAGTCCTCAGGGGAGTCCTGTGGCTCTGACCCTGAAACAGCTTCCTGTACCTAGTGTCCAGCTGCTAAGGATGCTGCTCTGTAGCCGAAGCCTCAAGCCTGCTCTCCAGGAGGCTCCGAGAGCAGGATGGTGACCTTGGGGCACTACCAGTGGGGAGACAAGGACTGCACAGTGGGAACCTCAGGACAAGCATGGGCCCTAAACAGGACTGGACGCTCAAAATCCCAGATCGCCGTTACCGGGAGCTTTGCCCTCAAAGGTTCCGTGAGGGGAGGTGGCTGGCAGTTGCCCTGCTTGTCTTCCTCCAGGCAAGCTCTACTTCTCCTCTTTCCAAGCTCCTGGCCTCCCCTATGAGGTGTGTTCCAGCAGCCAAGTTTGGGTGTGCCAGTGAGTGGGTCTGTGCTAGGAGCCACTCAGTCCCAAGAACACAATTCTGGAGATGCAGAAGAGGTCAAAAAGCCTCATGTGGGGCGGTGGAGGGCAGCAGGAGCCAGTGTTCTTAGTGGTGTCACAAATAAAGTAGGGTGCTTGCTGCATTGCCATGCACTGCTGATCACCCCACACTGACTGCCCAGTGAGGGCCCGGGGGTTAGACCCCCTTTCCAGTGGAGGAAATAGTCTTCCAGAAGGATGTGGGCTTGCTCAAGGAGTCACAGGGAGGTAGCAGCTATGCAGAGCTGAGACTTAGCCACCTGAACTTCCAGGGATACTGTGGCCTTGGCCAGCCTCCCGGTGTGGTCCCATGCTGGGCTGTGTCAGCCTAGCTTGTGCAGTTTAGAGTTTTCTGAGATGAAGCAGGGGCCCAGGCGTGGTCATTAACTTCAAGGGAAAGTCACAATGGGCAGGGGGCTGTCCCTGGACTTGAGATGAGTGATCTGGCTGTGATATTCAGAATGGTACCAGAAAGAGACATTGGACCAACCATAGGATAGACTGCATATCACACCCACAGTTATCAGAAATAAGTGTGACTCTGATCTATCAGCATCGAGGGGCTGAGCTCTAGCATTGCGCTGGAATCTCTTGGTGACCACACCGGCTAAGAGGAGATGGTGTACTTTGTGCCATGTATGGCCCTCAGCTCTCAGAGGCTGCCTGTCATGGGAGCCACGTTGGAAGTGGCTTTTTCCTCCACATCTGGGTTCTAACAAGATGGGGTTGGGTGAACCTGGAGCCTTCCTTCTTTGGAGGTTGTGGAGACAAAGTTAGCCTTGTCATATCCTCCCCCAGGAAACCACCTACCACTGCAGAGCCTGATTCCCAGGCCAGCTCTGGGACCATCCTGTTCTAGAAGCCCACCCTGTGTAGTAGTGTTGGTGGTCCAGTGCTGGTCCAGCCTTCTGGGTCCCAGCCTGCATGCAGAAGTGATGGGACTGTACCTAAGGTGTTATCAGAGTCCACTGGCGAGCCATCCTCTCTCCCTCCAAGGGATCTACAGCCTGCTCACCTGCTCAGTCCCCAGTCACGTAGCTATGTGCAGCCACTCGCCAATTTATCCACTCCTCAGCAAACACTGAGTCCTGTTAGGTGCCAGGCAGTCTGCTGTGGGCACCATGTTCCTATCATGGGGAGCATGGCAGAGCTGAGGTTCTCATAATCAGGGGTGGGAGAGGGCTGGAGAGGAAACTGGCAAGTGAGGCATCTCATGTTGACAAGTGACAGGAGGAGCCCTCCTTCAGGTTGCTGGCTGGGTACGGCCCCTTTGTGGATGTGGCATTTCAGCTGAGATCTGAATGACAGGAGGAGGTTGCCTGTGAAGATCCAGGCTAAAGGTTGCAGGTGAAAGGGCCCTGGGGCAGGAAGAAACAGGGTGTGTCTGATCCCTGTGAGGAGGGGGAAGCAGGGAGGGTCTGGTCACATTGAGCTGGGGAGGGTTGTACACCTAGACCAGCAGGGGTGCTTCAGGAGGGTTCTAAGGGAGCCACAAGGTCTGACTTGAGGTTTAAAGTCATTCTGGATGCTCCATGGAGACCAGCATGGAAGGAGAAGGGTTGGCTGCTGCAGGTGTGCACATAAGAAATGGGGGCTGTGGAGTCGGGCAGAAGTGGGTGGTTTGGGTGGGGTTTGGTGTGGAGGCAGAAACAATTTGCAGCTGTATGCAGGGGGACAGTGCCCTAGCCCACATGGACAGCAGTGCCATCCACAGCACTGTGAACCTTAGGGAGGGGTGGGCGGGGGAGACGGATGTCAGGTCAGAGCTAGGAGACCTCATGGGTGGGCAGAGTGGGTGAGCCACAGAGCTGTGGCTCTGGTTAGGGGGTTGGCTTCCCCACTAGGGATGAAACTACCTGAGAGTCCTTTCCTGTGCGGCTGTCCTCAACCACCTGAGATGTTCAGCTACATCTTCTGCTTCACCTCCCTGCTCGAGTTGTCACATTTGGACTTCACCAAATGTCCCTTGATGGGGGATACGGAGTCACTCTCAGAAGCACCTCAGAGCTATCTCCTTAGAGTTTGGAGGAAGAGAAGGGAGCTGAGAAGGAGTGGGCTCTGAGGAAGAGGCAGACCTGGGAGGGTTCAAAGAGAAGGGAGTGGCCCCCTACATCCCCATCCTGCAGAGAAGCTAAGGAAGAGGAGGACTCAGAAAGCCCTGGTGCTTGGTGACCCACCAGGAGTTGGATCTGGAGGGCAGATTCCTCACTCGGGGTACCAGGGAGAGCAGGTGGACCAAACACAGAGCCTTCAGGCAGAAAGTTGGAACAGGTAGTTAGGGGTGGCTGTTGCAGGGGCAGGAGGGCTGGCTGCCATTGCTGGAGGCAGTGACAGGTGACGGGGTGGAGGGGCAATTGAAGACTCCAGGACCCCCGGAGAGGATTTGCCCTTCTAATGGAGCAGTTGGAGCTCACAGGTAGGTGTGTGGACGCTCCTTCCTAATGGCTTAATTTTCTGTGTGTGTATATTGTGAGTGAGCGACAGGCTGGGAGGTGAGAGTGGGAAGGGGAGCAGACTAGGAGTTGGGATATTTGTGGTTGTGAATTTAAGCAAAGCCAGTCAATGCAGTGAGTGCTTTGCTCCTCTAAAAGCAGATGCTTGATCTACGGCGGGATGTGGGGGATGAATTAGGTTCTACCAGGGCTGTTGTTTTGCCAAGTGAGTTATGACAGAGGGAGAGGATGACAGAGGGAGGTGAGTCTGTGGAAACCAAGAGGCTGGAAATGTAGGAATGCAGTGTGTGTAGCACATAGCGTCAGTCCAAGGAGGGAGGTCCTGGTAGCGGCTGGGGCACTTCCCTGGAGGTCTGGTATCACCATCTCACATCTCAGATCCGAAGAAGTGACTCCAGGGCTTGAAACTAAGATGCCAATTGTCTCTATAAACTCTACCAGTCAGGTGAGGGACAATTGTCTTCTATGTCTTTGGAAAAAGTGGTATCACTTCCATGCTAGGTCACCTTTATCCTGTGGTCCCTATTTCCATGGAAGTCCCTTAGAGCACCTTCACTATGGTGCCCATGTGTGCCATATCTGCTGCTGCTGTTCCTCTCCACCCAACTACATTGGGCCGGATATGAGGAAGTGAGGTTTCCTCTGCTGGAGGGGGACGAGGCAGCAAGCCCATCACTCCCTATCTAGGTATGGTGTCCAGATAAGGTGTGTTCATGTGCATGGTATTGAGAATCCTGGAGAAGTGGGGATCTCCCTTTGCCTGGGAGGGTGGTGACAGGTAAGTAGACTGTGAAGAATATATGGGGCACACCAAGAGAGGTGGAAGGATGAGAAGGAGGTGTCTAGAGAACACCCTTGGAAAGTGCGAAGTGTGGGGGGCACAGATTGTCCAGGGGCAATGCTAGCCCGATGGGATGAAATCCTGAGTGTCTCTCCCACAGAGACCTGCGAATGCTCTAGGCAGCTGTTACTGCTGGCTGTTGTACGTGTGGGACTGAACTCTACCTGTGGTGGTGGAAGTGGTTGACAGGGGAAGATCAGGTCTAGTTTGGGAAGAGCTGAAGACTGGCTGTGGCAGTGCGGCTCTGGTTCCTACATGTGTACAGGGGAGATGGAGAGCCACAGGGAGGAGTGGAGTAGCACCTACCACAGCACTCATGGAGGGGGTTTGGGAGGAGATGGCAGAGACTGGGGCAGCTCTCTCACTATTCCTGCCTCAGGTGAATATCTCCTAGTCCTGCCAACCAGTAGACTCTCTTCCTGGGTGTGGCCACATAGGCTGGTGCCCCTTAAGGGTGTCCAGCATGATGGGGAGGAACAACCCTGGCCTCTGTTCCCACAGCATTCTGGAGGCCTGCACCTTCAAGGAAAATGCTGGTTATGATGTTTGGGCAGATACTTTCTGCCCAGCCTGTATGGTTGGGATGGTTAGAAGGTGCCTCTTGAGGGTGCCCAAATTCTGCAGGCTTTGGGGCAGGGAGCAACAGGGACAGGTAGGAACTTGCCTGACTGGCTGCTTCCCAGCCTCCCAAGGCCCCTATTCTTCCTCAGTGAAGGAGTGACTCGGGCACTTCCATCCCTGGTGAGGGTGGATTCAGGTGCCCCCTGACCATCCAATGCAAAGTCCATCCATAAAATCTATTCTGGAGTGTTCTGCTGCAAGGTGAGGCCTGGAGTGGGCAAAAGTTGGACAACATTGACCCATCAAACAGTGGTGGTCACACCTAGCTGGAGAGCTGGACAGTGTGGCAGGTCAGCCAGTGGTCAAAGTGTAGCCTGCTGGCAGCACCCCTGTGTGGCCAGGAGGCTGGTGCCTGCCTGAGTCTGAGTAGGGGCAAGACATTGTGGGCACCCAGAGGTCACAAGTCTTTCTCTCAGGGAGGTAGGCAGGAGGGAGGAAGGTGTAGTGTGTAGGAAGCCTCAAGGTGAAGGGCTTGTGGGAGAGCCCCACTTTCAGATGGATTGATGCTTTCTTACACAGAGAATGCCCTGCAGAGCGGTGGGCTGCACATCATGAGGCCCAGCCTGTGTTTGTGCCACTTGTGGGGGGTGCTTAAAAAGCAAGGGCCAGGGCTGGAGCTGTGCTTCAGCGGTGGGAGCCCTTGCCTGGCACACATGAGGATCGTGGTTCAATCCCCAGCACCACGTACACAACTAAGTGTCAGAGCAATGAAAGCCATGTGAAAAACTCAATAAAAAATTGATTCTATCTCTGCCCTCTTT
>PVKS010028124.1:0-26775 GCA_004027875.1 Aplodontia rufa | reverse complement strand
TATACCCTCCCCCCTCCCCAGCTCCTCCCAATGCCTCCAAGTAACCTAGGGAGCCTTCCCCCCATTAAGTTGAGGACCATACAATTTGAGAAGTTATTATTAGCTTAGCCGTCTAACATACTGCTTCCTGATGTATTCTAGCTTCCACAGATGAGAGAAACCATTCAGCCCTTGAGTCTCTGAGATTGGGATACTTTACTTTGCATAATTCTTTCCATCTCCATCCATTTGGCTGCAAAAGCCATAATATCGTCTTCTATAATGGCCGAGTAGTATTCCATTGTATATAAGTACCAAAGTTTTTGTATCCACTCATCAAGTGAGGGGCATCTGGGTTGGTTCCATAGTCTAGCTATAGTAAATTGAGTTGCTGTAAACATTGAGGAAGCCACATCATTATAATATGCTAATTCTAACTCTTTTGGGAAAATACCCAGGAATGGGATAGCTGGGTCATAAGGTGGTTCCATCCTTAGTTTTTTGAGGATTCTCCACACTGCTTTCCATAGTGGCTGAACCAGTTTGCAGTCCCACCAGCAGAGTGACAGTGTTCCTCTTTTCCCACAGTCCCTCCAGCATCTGTTATTGTTAGAATTTTTGCCACTCTAACAGGAGTGAAGTGGTATCTCATTGAACTTTTGATTTGCATTTCTCTTATAGCTAATGATGTGGAGCATTTTCTCATATATTTATGGGCTTTCTGGTCTTCCACTGGGGAGAAGTTTCTTTTGAGTTCTTTAGCCCATTTATTGATTGGATTACTTGTGAGTTTGGAGTTTAGTTTCTTGTATATCCTGGATATTAGCCCTCTGTCAGAGATGTAGCAGGCAAAGGTTTTCTCCCATTCTATGGGTTCTCTCTTGATGCTCTTGACTAGATCTTTAGCTGTGCAGAAACTTTTTAGTTTAATTGCATCCCATTCATTTATTGATTTTACAGCTTGAGCCATGGGAGTTTTGTTGAGGAAGTAGCTGTGGCAGCTTTCTTAATGAAATATGGCTGCTTATATCAGAAGGCAAATAGTCCTGCCATTTGTTTTGGCTTCTCTGGAAATTGCAGGGCTAACTTAAGGTCTGTTCAGGTTTAAGGGTGATGCATTCTAGGACCTGTCTCTTTTTGGTGTGTGTGTATGTGTCCTTCCCTGTCTGCCTGTTGGCGTATGTGGGCTTCGCTCTTTGATGTTGTTATAGGGCAGGGATCCAATGCTCTCAGGTTTCTTTAATGCTTTCATGCTCATTTGCCACGTTTTTCTACCTAGAAAATTTCTATTTTTTTTTTCCAAAGAGTTATCCAAATGTAGGCTCCTCTGTGATTCCCTCCATTCCCTACTGGAGACAAATTAATCACTAATCTTCTGCTTGCTTCTATTCCTCACACATTCTTCTAATATAAAGTTGCTTTTCCTTTACCTCAATTCCTCCATTCCTCTTGCCTAGAAAACTATCTACCACATAGAAAAGGATTTACGCTAATGGAATCTATTCAAGCCAAGGAGACAGACTCCTGTTTTTTTTCAGTTGTTAATTTTGGTAAGCAGTTGTTTTCTGACTTGTTGTTCACCAGATGAACAAAAATGTATTTAATGCAGATAGCACAGGTGAACACTTGAGATTGGACCTGCAGAAAAGAAAAAAAAATGCAAATAAAGAAAAATCCGCCATGAGCAATCTTTTCAAAATAAAGGCCAACCAAAGAGGTCTGCTCTCTTGCTGCTAAAAATGACATCACTTTCTCCCCTATTGGAAAGGAACTTTGCTGTTTATACTGCGGAGTGCGGAGGAATTATCATACAACTGTTGTCTGACTCTTCTCACGCTGGCTTTGTGGGCCTGAGCGAGTGCACAGAGCAGAATCAGTTCTTGCTCTGTGCCTGCTTTGCAGCGGGTGCGCGGGGCAGCAGCAGCTGCGTGTGTGCGCGTAAACGGGGTTGTGGCATTTTGTGCTACGGAGCGGTGCCCTGACCGCACTCAGATTGCTGGGACTCAAGCCCAGAATGCACAACTTTATCAACTGCTGCTTCTCCTCCTTAGACACGCTGACAGAGTGTGGGCAGTTTTTATTAAAACCTTTAAACTGCCACAGCAATAATTCAGAAATAGCCAATGAATATCTGTCATAAATAACTTCTGTCCTCTCAGAGATTTCATTCATTCGTCTTGCAATCTTTTCAAGAGCAGCTTTTTGCCTCTTTGTTATTCCAACCAAAGAGCTCCAACTTTGTAAAAAAAAAAAAAAAAGCAAGGAAAGTTTTCTCAGCTATCAAAAAGTTTCAGTAACTTTCAAAAGTTTTTGACATATTTGCTTCATTTCCTAAAGTATTAGGTGGGAGTTAAAATTCCTTCCAAGTAGTAATGGTGACATTGTAATTCAGTTATTTTTCTACTTTCTGAGAGTGATCTGGCATTAATATTCAGAGCAATCTACTTAAGTTTCTTGGATTTTATTTTTCTAATATGCCCATGTCTTCCATCCTAGGAACTAATGAGAATGTTTCCTTCCTTCAAAATAATAGCACTGAGGTGTAGTTAGTAAAGAGAGGAGGGCAGCGTGAAACCTCCGGAGCACCTAATTACAACTGGAAGCCAGCGATGGAGTATCCAGGAGGGGTCGAATTCCACACTGATGATAGAGTCCAGGCTGTGTCCTGGATAGACGAATTGTACTTAGTAGTCACTGTCCAGGTTTATTTAACTTAATCTCTGGAAGACTCCAAAATCACTGATTGTGTTAGCTTGGTTTGGTTTTAGTGTTAGTGTTCACAAATGCTTTTTAAAAAATTTTGTTTTGTGATTTTGTTTAGAGAGAAGGAGAGTGAGAAAGAGAGGAAGAGAGACTCGATTTCATTTTATTTTTCATTTTTTTTTCTGACACTTAGTTGTGCATGTGGTGCTGGGCTTCCAACCTGGCTCCTCACCTGTGCCAGGCAAGCGCTCTACTACTGAGCCCCTGCTCCAGCCCCACAAGGGTGACTTTAACTCAGATGTCTGCACTGGATACTCCCCGCTTGAGCCATCAGTGTCCTACAAGGGATTGTAAACAGCAGGATTGAGGAAAGGCGAGTGGACTTCCCTTGGTTTACAGTGCCTGCATTTATATACACCATATCTCTTGCATAGTATTTTGTTTACTGAAAACTAGAGGTTTTTAGGATAAAATGAAGAAGCTCATTTTGCACCAAAGATTAAATTATATGAGAATGTTAAGTCTGCTCTAAATTCCGGCTTTATAATCAAGCTAGAGGGGAAGAGTGCCCCTTCTGGGGATCAGATTTTGGCAGCACTTCAGGTGGGACTGGAAAGCTACTGAACACGAAATAACAGCACTGAGGATTTGCAACCCAGGGCCAATGTGTGCCAGACTCATCTCATAAATATTTATGAGTGATCTCTGCCATCTCATTAGAATTTAATTCAAAGACAACAGGTGCAAACAGGGATTGCGCGAGCTGGGCCAACTCACTTTGCTACTGTGTTCCAGGCCTCATGTCTGGACCCAGCTGTAGAGGGCAGTCTTGGAGACCTGCTTGATTTACTCATGTTATTTTTGAAAGTGCTGGTTGGGCACATGGGTCAAGGATCTGCTTCTGGGAAGTTGTAATCTACTTAAGAAAGATACACTGAAGGAAGTTCACACAAATCATCTTTCATTTATGACTGTGAAGCGTAGGAGAATAGAGGGATCTGCAGTAGAGTGTGTGGGGAGAGCTCCGTGGAGACGACCCCATAATCAACAGGGCACAAGAGGCCTTGCAGGGTGCGTAGGAGTTCGCTGGTGCAGGTGGCGCTGGAGAGTGTCCAGGGAATCAGACGGGAGGCAGGATGGCACTTGATTCCCTCTGAAAACAACAAATAAGAGTAGATGGGTTGCAGTGAGACAGAGGGAAGGGATATGGAAGGAAACTAGCAAAAGAATCAGCAACAAGCAGTTTCCTAAGCCATTCTCAGTGATCATCCACTCATCAAATGCGTTGAACAAATATTGGCTGAGGGCTGAGACTGTACTGACGTTCCACTTGCTAAGGAAGTACTTGAAAGAGAAGTTAAGCAGCATTCTCACGCAGCTGAAGTACAAGCAGGAGACAGTCAGATACAGCAAGCCAGAAGTGCTGCAGAGAAAAGGAAAGGGCACAGAACAACAGACCCGGGTGCTACTGCACCAAGGTGCTCAGGGCAAACCCTTTCCCAAGGAGACACTTGATAAGATGGAAGGAACGGAACAAGAGGAATGCAGATACCTGGAGGTCTTCCCTGGTCTCATCCCTCTAATTCATGTAGCTCATGAACGAAATTAAAATCTTTCCCTCAATAACTTCTAATGAAAATTTTGTGTTCCCTTCGATTTTGAATTTGATTTATAATTTTCAGGAGTCCTACACTCCTGTAATTTTGTCGTCTAAGCAATTTACAAGTATTTTTATTCTACATGAACTCTTCAGACATCCTGAAATGTCGTCATATCCATCACTGCTTCAACATTGTAGGTGTTGTCACTGGATGTGCTGTTGGAGTTCATTGTCTTGATGACATGATAAACAAGTGTATGTGTTTCTGTGAAGCAGATTTTGTAGACAATGGTTTTGATAGTTTAATTGCAATATCATTGGTTACTTTTTGTTATTCTGTAAATTTTCTTCTGTAAACTATCATTTTAGGAAGTGTCCACCTGGTTACTCCACTGCAGGACTTAGGGGACAGTGCACGCGGCAGGACCACTGACCTGCCTCAGTGTGGAGGGAGTGACAGTGGCGTGGGGCTGTGTTTAATGTGCTCCAGAATGGACTCAGAGGTCAGTGCTGGGGAAGAGGAGGAAGACAGCAGGCAGTGTTAGGAAGAGTGGTCACCAGTAGTGTTTTACATGTGCACAGTAAGAAGTTACCAAAGGGTTTTAAATTAAGAAGCCAAACTGAAAAAATTCAGAAAGTTCAATGATAAAAAAATAGTTAAGAGCTAATTAATACCCCAAAATTTTTACTGAACTGAGCTAATGGCCTTGCTCCCCGTGGGAGTCATTGGGATATTTCGCTTTCCTCCAAAGCACTTGGCTTGTTAAACCAAATGTTTCAGGGTCAGGGCTGCACTGTGTTATATCAGTTGGAAATTAAACCATGTGAATTAAAATACTATCTAGAACAATTTCCATCTCTGCTTTCAATTATCCACATGCTGAGCTCTCTAAATATGCATGGTTTCTTTTTTTCCTAACACATTTGCCTCCTTTCTTCTCTTAACTTATTTTACATCTGCAGTATCAAAGTTTCAGGGATAAGACTTGAAGTTAAATAGCAACATTTATTGTCTTGCATACAAGGAAAGAAAACAGATACATTTTTATCAGCACTGCCACTGTGTGATTTTGAAAACTTGGTCTTCCTGCCCACGTAACAGTGTGGTTCTGCTAATTATCCTGCAGGCCACCACCACCATGGACTGCTACTCCGTGGATTCCGATGGGTGGTTCTTGTGACACAGGAGAAATAGAAACTATGATCGCTTTCATACCTATTTACACAAATAGTACGAGGTTAGCACTTCACATTCACTTATTGATTTTTTTACTACAGTATAAAATATGTGGGCCTTTTTCTGTTTCCTTTCTTCTCTTTTTTTAATCCTAAAACCAATGTTCTTTTTGTACTGTGATAATAGAATATTTATTCATTTAGATTTTCCTTAGATTTAAAATTCAAAGAATCCTTTTACAGAAAAATTTAGATTCTTTTCTTTCCACGCTTGTTTTCCTTCTCAATGTACTTGCCTGATTTATTATTGTCTTTTCTTCTTAGATGATATGCATTAGAACTGTTTATGGAAAGGTGCGTTTTTTATTGTAAGATGACAAAATCACTTTTAAATGCAGAAATGGAAGCAAGTGTCATGATTCTTGAATAGACAGGGCTCAGCTGTGTTCTTGGACCCTCCAAGGCTCAGCCAAGGCAAACCTCAGCTACTGGGACTCGATGGTTCAGAACTCCGATGCGCTGCTACAGCCCTGCCACAGGGCTCAGCATCTATCAGCACCCACGTACTGGGAGACTGTGCCGGAAACTGAGTGGGGCTACGGGCAGCTCTGGCCCCCTCAACAAAGGCTGGCAGGTGGGTGAGGAACATGAACACGTTGGGCTTAACCCGCAGTCCCCAGCCCAAGAGTTGCAGAGCCCCCAATAAGTCACCACGAAAATGACACAACATTACAGCAATGGAAATCCATCCTCAGCAGGAGCTGTGACCTCTACAGACGGAAGAAGCACTTTGTCTTTAATAATTTTTATCTTTATTAATTTTTGCCCCAATTTTTAAAATTTTTGTATTTTAATCATCTTTTAAATTTAAAGTTTTAAATTATTTTCCTTTTTTTTTTTACATTTTTCAATTCTCCGTGTGTGTGTGTGTGTGTGTGTGTGTGTGTGTTCACACTGGGCAGATAGGTTAGAAAAATCTATGTTTATTTATATATATACTCTTAATTGTTCTCCTCACTCATTATTCAGCCTTAGCTTGACTTTGGGGGGAATAGGTGAAACTGTACACAGTTTTCAGTTGATTTGCTCTTATATTTGTTCACACATTGATTTTTGTCTCATTGCCTTCTCTTTCCTCACTACAAGCCAATTTTCCTGTTCCTCTTCCCTGTTTTCATTTTTTTCTTGCTTGTAGTTTTCTGCTAGTTCTTTACAGTCGTCATTTGTTACCTATCTCTTCCTTCTTTTCCGTCTACTTTCTAAATATTTTAACTTTCTGTTGACTTTCTACTCTAGTCTCTCTTCACTGAAGAGATGGCAATTCCACTATCCAGTAGGATCATATAATTTATGTAATTCCTTCCCCATTCATGTTGTGATTATTAATGCAGTAGATAACGTCATGCACAGCTGCTGGTTAATGTTTTATCTAGTCCCTGGTTGTTCTGATGTTAAATGCTAACTCCACCATTCCTATACAGGAGGTAATTAGTGTTATAGAGGCCAAAACAGACACCTGGCATTTATTTTATGGCTTTACATCAGTTGCTAACATTTTTGTTATTTCTGGCTTCCCCCCTTTCTCTAAGAGAATCTAGAAAGTGATTGGGTCACTTCAAATTCACAAAATAGAGATTCTGCTGCTAAGCAACACTCACAACTCAGGCAAGTAACAATGGCTCTCTCCACACATAAACTAGCCTTACTTGAGCCTCAATAGCACTTCCACACACAGAATGGGGAAGACATAAAACCCAAGCAAACAACCAGGCCCTAAGGATGAACAACTAGAGGGCTCTTAGGTCCCACCCCTGAACATCTACTCATATAGAAAAGGTAATTAAACACAAAATGATACACACACAGAGGAGGAAGAGGAATTCCTCTCAACTGATGTGCAAGTCCAAGACCTCTGAAAACATGGGAAAATAGGCATAAAAATTTCCCCCTAAAATTCTCCATTTGCCTAAAAAGAGGAACTAACAGCTATAGAAGCTGATGAAATTCCAGAGACAGACTATTCAAAAACGGATTATTAAACTGTTCAGTGAGCTAAAAGAATATCTAAGAAATTAATAAAGGAATAAATACTAGAGATTAAAGATCATTTAAATAAAGAAATAGAGATACTGGAAAGAAGACAATCGGAACACCTGAAAATGAAGGACACAATGAATCAAATTAAAAATTCATTGAATGTATTCCCAAGAGATTAGATTGCATAGAAAATAGAACTTCAGGCCTTGAAAACAGGGTATATGAACTTAAATATTCAATATACAATAAAGGAAAAACATAAAAGAACTCTGGAAAAGCATCAAGAGACCAAGAGTCATTGGGGTAAAAGAGAACAAGGAGATACAAGCTGAAGGCATTAAGAACCTGTTCAGTAAAAATAATAACCAAAAAATTTCCTCACCTTAGAAATGATATAGATATAAAAATACAGGATACATATAGAACTTCAAATATACAAGATCAGAAAGGAAAAGACCCATCATAATCAAAATTTCTAACACAGAAAATAAGGAAAGAGTATTAAAAGTTGCAAGAGAAAAAAACATCTGATCACATTTAGAAGTGACCAATAAGACTCACTTCTGACTTATCAGGTCAGACCCCAAAGTCCAGGAAGGTCTGGAATGAAATAAACTCAGAAGTAAAAGAAAATATTTACCATCAAGGATTGTTGTTATAAATAACAAAGCTGTCTTTCAGAAACGATGGTGAAATAAAAACTTACCACTAGAAGGATAAATGAAAAGAATTCATGACAACTAAGTCAACATTGGAAAGAATACCTAAAGAGGTACTGCACACAGAACTGAAAGCAAGCCCCAAAGCTGGCAAACAGATGAAGCAACCAGAAGCGCAACTAACTAACCGAAAATCAAGACCCAATAACATAGAGCAAACAAACCCAAATGGCCGGAGATAACCAACATCTATCCATAGTAACACCGAACGCAAATGGTCTCAGTTCCCCAATTAAAACGTGTACATTGGCAGAATAGATTAAAAACACAAGATTCAGTTCTAGGCTGTTTGTAAAAGACTCATCTCGTAGGCAAAGATCCACAGGATGAAAGTAAAAGGATTAAAAAAAAACATGAAAATGCAGTTGTAAAAAAAGCCTAAGTAATTATTCTTATATCTGACAAAGTAGATTTCAAGTAAAAGTTAATCAGAAGAGACAAAGAAGACCACCACATACTGGTAAAAAGAACCATAAAACAAGAAGATATAACAATAGTAAATTTATACACTCCAAATATCATGTACCTAATTACATTAATAACAAGACTTGACATTAAATCCCAGATAGATCCCAATACAATAATGAGTGATTTAAACAAACAACTATCATCAGTAGATAATTCATCCATACATAAAATCAATAAAGATACATCTGACCTAAATAAATACAAATCAAATGGACCTACTAGATATCTACAGAGTATTTCAACCCAAACAAACCTGAATTTACTTTCTTCTCAGTAACTCAAGAAACTTTTTCCAAGACAGAAAACATTACAGTTGAAAATGTAAGTCTTAGCAAATGCAAAGACAAACAAACAAAACCCCAAGTCCCAAATTGATATAATCTCATGAATTCTATCAGATCACAATGGATAGAAATTAGAAATTGATGGAAAGAAAAAAACAATAGAAACCACATGAACACCTAGAAATAGAAAAACACTCTTTTAAATGAAGAATGAATCAAAGAAGAAATGAGATTAGACATAAAGAAATTCTCAGAAACAAATGAGAACAGAGAAACAATTTATGAAAATCTCTGGGAGAATATGAAGGCAGCTCTAAGAAAAAAAAAATTATCATTGAGTGCTTATATTTAAAGAAAGAAAATTCCAAATGAATAATGTAATCCTCCAACTCAAGGCCTTAGCAAAGGAAGAAAGCTAATTCCAAAATAAGAAGATAAAAATTAATAAAGATCAGAGCTTAGCAAAGGAATAAAACTAATTCCAAAACAAGAAGACAAATTAATAAAGATCAGAGCTGCAATTAATGAAATTGAGAGTAAAAAATACACAGGATCCATACAAAAAGAGTTGGCTCTTTGGAAAATAAACATGATTGAAAAACCCTTAATCTAATTAGCCAAAAGAAAAAGAGAGAATGTTAAAAAAATTAGACATGAAAAAGGAGATATCACCACAAACACTGCTGAAATACACAGGAACATTAAAAGTATTTTGAAAATTTATACTCCAATGAACTTGGAAATATTGATGATATTAACCAATTTATAGACATGTATGACCTGTCCAACTTGAGCCAGGAATATATTCAACACCTAAACAGAGAATTATCAAGTTATCAAATTGAAACACTGATTTTTAAAATTTTTTTGAGGAGAGGTGTTGTTATACAATCATAAATGCATATGTAGTAATAATATTATATGCCTCTGATCCTAATTCAGAATCATTCCCACATCATCAACACTCCAATCACTTGATTCTTCTATATTTCCCTCTATAACAGACATAAATGTCTATCTACATATATACACATATATATGTATATGTGAATATACATACATATCTGCATGTATAATTGTGCATATTTCAGAATTGAATGATTGCATAACTACATATCTGTGATTCCCCTAGAATTTGGTGAGTATAGTGCATGAGCTTGAACTTTCACCCAAGCCTGGGTTTAGTTCCTAGCCTCTACAAAAAAAGGTAAAATATTTGACTCTTGAGTCTCTGGGTTTGACTAATTTCGTGCAGCATAATTTCTTCTGTTGTAATATTATTTATTCTAATAGCTGAGTATAACTCCATAGTTTATCTATATACCACAATTTCTGGTTCCATTTATCCAGTGAAGGGAATCTGGGTTCATTCCATAATTTAGCTATTGTAATTTGAGCTACAATGAACATTGATTTTGCTGTGTCACTGTAATGTGCTGTTTCTAGCTCTTCTGGGAAAATACCAAGAAATGGAATAGCTGGGACATACAGTGGATCCATCTCCAATTTCCTGAGGAGTCTCCACACTGCTTCCCAGAGTCGCTGTATTGGTCTGCATTTCCACCAACACTGTGCTGGTGTTCATATCTCCTTACAACCCCTCTAGCATCCGTTATGGCTTATATTCTTCTTCTTTGATAATCTGACTGGAGTGAGGTGAAATCTTTATGTAGTTCTGATTTGCATTTCTCTGATTACTAGTGATTTAGAACATTTTCTCACATATTTATTGGCTGGCTCAATTTCATTTATTAAGAAATTTCTGTTTAGATCTCTAGTCCGTTTACTGATTGGATTGTTTGTTTTTGATACTAGGTTGAGTTCTTTGTAAATTTTGGATATTAGTCCCCTTTTGGAAGAATAACAGATCATGATTCTCTCCCATTCTGTAAGTTATTTCTTGACAGCTTTGACCATTTGCTTGGCTGAACAAAAGCTTTTTGGTTTAATGGAATCCTACTCATTGATTCTTGACTTTAATTCTTTTGGTTTGGGAGTCTTGCGGAAAGTCATTGCCTATGCTTCTATGATGGAGTATTGCTCCTAATTTTTATTTAGCAGTTGTGCGGTTGCAAATTTAATTTCTAGATCCTTGATCCATTTTGATTTGACTTTTGTGAAAGGTGAGAGATAAGAATCTAATTTCACTTTCTGAAAGTGACTGTCCTATTTGTCCAGCACCATTTGTTGAATAGACTGTCATTCCTCCATGGTAAATATTGACCCCCTTTGTTAAATATCAGATGATTAAAAATTTGTGGGTTTGTCTCCTAGACTTCAATTCTGTTCCATTGATCTTCATGCCTATTTTGATACCAGTACCATACTGCTTTTATTACTACATCTCTATAGTATAATTTTAGATCTTGTATTGCAAAACCACATAGTTCGTCCTTATTGCTTAGTAATGTTTTGGCTACTTTGGTTTTCTTGTTCCAAATGAGTTTTAGAAGTGATTTTTCAATATCTGTAAAAAATGACATTGGTATCTTAATGGGGATTGCATTGAATCCGTGTACCACTTTTAGCAGAAATATATTAATTCTGACTAACCAAGAACATGAAACGTCTTACTATCTTTTCTGGTCTTCTTCAGCTTATTTCTTCAGTGTCTGAAAATTTTCATTATAGAGATCTGTACTCCCCTTATTAGATTAATTCCCAAGTATTTTATTCTTTTTGAGGATATTGTGAATGGGACCGATTTCCTGATTTCTTCTTCTGCCCTATTCTTATTGTGTATAGGAAAGCTATTGATTTATGGGTGTTGATCTTGTAGCATAACACTTTGCTAAATGTATTTATAAGGTCAAGGAGTTTTCTTGTGGAGATTTTTGGGTCTTCCAGAAATAGGATCATGCTTTCAGCAAAAAAGGAAAGTTTGACTTATTTTCTTCCTATTCTTTTATTTCCCTAAAGAGATAGATGAGAGAGAGAGAGAGAGAGAGAGAGAGAGAGAGAGAGAATCAATTTTATTTAGTTTTTCATGTGACTTTTGTTGCTTTGAGACAGCATGTGGTGCTGGGGTTTGAATCTGCATACTCTCACAAGCCAGGCAAATGCTGTAACTGCTGAGCCACCCCTCCAGCCCCTCTCTTCCTATTCTTATTTCTTTGACTTCCTTTTCTTTTCCGATTGTTCCCGCTAGGGTTTCTAGGACTATATTGAATAAAAGTGGTGATAGCAGGCAACCTTGTCTTATTCCCAAATTTAGTGGAAATGCTTTCAGCTTTTCTCCATTTAGTATTATACTAGCTGCGGGTTTGTCATATGTGGCCTTTACATAGCTAAGATATGTTTCTTTGTTCCCTAATTTCTCCAGAGTTTTGGTCATAAATTGATGCTGGATTTTATCAAAGGCCTTTTCTGCATCAAATCAGA
Organism: Aplodontia rufa; assembly: GCA_004027875.1. Lineage (NCBI taxonomy): Eukaryota > Metazoa > Chordata > Mammalia > Rodentia > Aplodontiidae > Aplodontia > Aplodontia rufa. The sequence goes on along the minus strand of PVKS010028124.1, from coordinate 14,428 downwards.
TGAACATGGTTTTGTCCTTAAGTCTGTTTAAGTGATGAATCACATTTATTGATCTGTGTATGGTGAATCTGCTTTGCATCTCTTGAATGATGCACACTTGGTCATGATGAATAATTTTCTTAATGTGTTTTGAATGTGGTTTGCTAGAACTTTATTATGTATTTATGCATCTATATTCATCAGGGATATTGGTCTATAGTTTTGTGTTTTTGATGTGTCTTTCTTGGGTTTTGGTATCAGGGCTGTGGTTGCCTCATAAAAAGTTTTTGGGAGAGATCCTGCTCTTTTCAGTTTCTTGGAATAGCATAATAAGGGGAGGTGCTAGCTCCTCTTCATGGGTGTGGTCAGGTTCAGCAGCAGATCCATCTGGTCCTGGGGTTTTCGTCTTTGGAAGGCTTTTAATTTCTATGTTGATTTCAGCGTCTGTCATTGGCTTATTTAGGCTTTCAATATCGTCCTGCATCAATTTACCAATGTTGCATGTGTCTAGAAATTTGTCCTTGTCTTCCAGATTATCTGATTTAGAGGAGTATAGTTTTTCAAAATATGTTCTGATAATCCATTGAATTTCCATGGGGTCAGTGGTGATTACTTCCTTTTCATTGGTGATTTCACTGATTTGGTTCATTTCCATACTTTTTTTAATGAAATTGGTTAGGGGTTAGTCAATTTTGTTTAATTTTTCTAAGAATAAGATCTTTGCTTTGTTGATTCTTATATTGGTTTTTATTTTTTATTTCATTGATTTCAGCTCTGATCTTGATGAGTTCCTGTCTTCTGCTGGCTTTGGGCTTAGATTGTTCTTTTTTTTGTAGGGATCTCAGGTGTAGCATAAGCTTATTTATTCAGGATCTTTCCTGATTTTTAATGTAGCCATCCAGTGCTATAAGTTTTCCCCTTAAGAATGCTTTCATGCTGTTCCTGAAGTTTATATATGTTGACTCTTGATTCTCATTCTCTTCCAAGAATTTCATGATTGTTGTTTTCATATCTTCTTGGATCCATTCTTCATTTAACAGAGTATTATTCAATCTCTATGTATATATGCATTTTCTGTTGTAATATTTGCTGTTACTTTCTAGGACCATGTCATCATGGTCTGATAGGATACATGAAATAATATCTACTTTTCTATATATGCTGAGATTTCCCTTGTGAAATAGAATATTATCTATTTTGTACAAGGATCCATGTGCTGTTGAGAGGAAGGTAAACTCATCTACATTGAGGTGGAAATTCTATAGATGTCTGTTAAATCTTTTTGATTTATGGAGTTGTTTAGGTTGGAGATCTCTTTATTAGTATTATTTTTTTGTATTTTAATGATTTGTCTCTTGGTGATAAAAGAGTATTAAAATCTCCCATTATTACTGTGTTTGCATCCATAAGTGGATTCATGTCATGGAATATTTTTCCCCATACTTGGGAGCATTGTTGTTTGCAGCATAGATATTTACTATGGTTATATCTATGTGATATATTGTTACTTTACTAAAATGTAGTGGCCTTCTTCATCTTTTCTGATTAGATTTCAGTTGAAATCTACTTTGTAGAATATAAGTATTGATGTACGTCTGATGGACTTTTTTCCAGATTTTTCCCCATCCTTTCGCCTTCAATCTGTGCATGTCTTCGGCTATACATTGGGTCTCCTGTAAGCATCATATTGTTGGATTTTGTTTTTTGATCCAATCTGCTAATCTGGTGCACTGAGACCATTCACATTCAGTATTAGGATAGCTACATGGCTGTGGTTGTTGGATTTTGTTGTTTGATCCAATCTGCTAATCTGGTGCATTGAGACCATTCACATTCAGTATTAGGATAGTTACATGGCTGTGGTTCATAGCCATCGTGTTTTATTCACTAATAAGTTCTGTCCTGTCTTGGGTGCATTTTGATAGTGTACACTTTTATTGAAATTCCTCTGCTTGTGGGTTTTGAGGATTGTTTGCTTGTTCTTCTTTCTGGAGTTTATCTTTGAGAACTCTTTGTAATGCTGGCTTTCTGTTCATCAATGCTTTAAGTTCTAATTTCCTAAAGCTGCATTTTGCTGAGTATATTGGGTATAATATTTTGGGCTGCAGATTCTTTCATCAAGAGATTGAAATGTCTCCTTCCAGGATCTTCTTCCTTCTGGGGTCTGAATTGAAACTTCAGATGTGATCCTTATTGGTTTGCCTCTGAATGTGATTTGGTGTTTGTGTCTTGTGACTTTTAGCATTCTTTCCTTGATTTTCCTGTTAAACATTTCGAATATAATTCATCTCAGTGAGCTTCTATTTTGATTAGCCCTATTGGGTCCTGTACACTTCTTGGATGAGCATATCTTGCTCTATGCTATTAAGGACATTTTTTTTCTTTAACTATTTCTTTGAGAATGCTTTTCATGCCATTCATTTGCCTTTCAATTTCTTCTTATATCCCAATTACTCTGATATTGATTTTTTATTTCATACCAAACATTTTGAAAATTATGCTCATGTTCTGTAAGATTTTTTTCTTTTTTGTCATCCGTTTGCTCAAGCTTACTCAGCCCATCCTCATTATTAGAAGTTCTTTCTTCAAGAACTGTAGTTCTGTTTTCTGTAGAAGTTAGTCTATTATTAAATTCTTCCATTATTCCTCTGATGTGATTGATAGAAAATTTTATCTCAATTACTTCCTTTTTAAGTATGTCTATTTCATCTCTTGAGTTTTCTCACTTAGTTCCTTCCTTAAATCCTTTTAGTAATCAGGTCATTGATAATTTTTCTAGGTTCATCATGCTCCTTGGTAGGGGAGCAGTGGGTTCGAGGTGAACCTTTTCTTCTTTGATATCTCCTTTTAAAAGAGCATTTTCTGGATATAAAGAAAAATCAAAACCATTTTCTCTAAAATCAGGAACATGAAAAGAATATCCACTCTCAACAATCTTATTCAATTGTTCTTGAAATTCTAGTCAGAATAATCAAGCAAAAGAAAGAAGTTAAATGGATATAGACAGGAAAAGGAGAAATCAAATTGCCTCTGTTTGTTGAAGACATGAACATTTATTTAGAAGACCTAAAACTCTACAAGTGACTTCTAGAACTGATAAATGAATTCAGCAAAGTAACAAATTAAAAGATCAACATTTACAAATTAATTGCTTTCGTACACTCCAATGATGATTTTGTTGAGAAATCATTTGAGATTATTCACTATAATCTCAAAAAAAATAAGAAAGAAACAAAAGCAAAAGTACTTTGGGATTAATCTAACCAAGGAGGTAAAAGATCTCTACACTGAAATTATAGAACATTGAAACAAGAAATTGGAGAAGACCTTAGAAGATGCAAAGACCTCCCCATGTTGTTGGCTAGGCAGAATTAATATTGTCAAAATGGCCATAATACTAAAAGTGTTAGACAAATTCTATCCAATCCCCATCAAGACACCAATGACATTCTTTCAGAACTAGAAAGAGTGTCTTAAAATTTATTTGGAAAAATTAGAGACTGAGAATCACCAAAACAATCCTGAACAACTGTGATGATGCTGGAAGCATTACAATGCCTGATGTGAATTTATACTACAGAGCAATAACAGCAAAAACAACATGGTAGAAGCATCAACACAGACAAAAAGACCAATGGAATGGAATAGAAGACAGAGATACACGAATGAATACAGTCACCTGACACTTGACCAAAATGCCAAAAACAGATATTGGAGAAAAGATGGCCTATAAATAACTGCTGCTGGGAAAACTATAAATCCATATGTAGAAGAATGAGACTAGATCCTTATCTCTCACCCTGCACAAAAATCAAGTCAAAGTTAACCAAAGATATAGGAGGTTAACCAGAAACATTGCAATTTCTAGAAGAAAACATAGGGTCAACACTCTAACCTGCTGTTCCAGGCACTAACTTCCTTATCAATACCCATAAAGCCCAAGAAATAAAACCAAGGGTCAGTAAGTGGAATGGCATCAAACAAAAGCTTCTGCACCAAAAAGGAAATGGTGGAAAGCAGAAAGAGCCTGCAGAATGGGAGAAAATCGCCACCAATTGCTCCTCTGACAAGGGATTAATATTCAGAATATATAAAGAACTCAAGAATCTTGATGCTGAAAAAAAATAGCCAAATTAATGAACTGGCAAAAGAACTAAAGAAACATTTCTCAAAAGAAGAAACACAAATGGCTGACAAACACATGGGAAAATGTTCAACATCTCTAGCAATCTGGGAAATCAAATCAAACTACATTAAGATTTTGCCTCATTCCAGTCAAAATGTCAGTTATCAAAAACATAAATAGTAATACGTACTGGTGAGGTTGTGGGGGGAAAGGTACACTCATACATTTTTGTTGGGATAGCAAATTAGTACAATCACTAGGAAAAGTGGCTTGGAGATTCCTCAAAAAACTAAGAATACAACCCAACTCTCCTACTGCTGGATATTTATTTTAAAAAAACAACTAAAATCATAGTATTATAATGATACAGCAACATCAATATTTATAGCAACACACATCACAGTAGCTAAGTTAGGGAACCAGCCCAGATCAATAGGTGAATGGATAAATGAACTGGGGCCCAGATATGTTCACAATGTAGTTGCACTCAGCCATAAAGAAAGAATGATATCGTGGCATTTGTTGGTAAGCAGATGAAAATGAAGAACCTCCTGTAAGTGAAATAATCCAGTCTCAGAAAGTTAAAGATTGAGTGTTTTCTCATGTGGAAGCTAGAGAAAAATAAGGGGGGAAAGCTGGGCAGGAGTGAGATATCATAATGACATAGGGAAGATCAGTGGAGTAAAAGTAGGAGATTAAGAGGGAGAGAGCAGAGGCAGGAAAGGGCAGGAAATAATGAATAAGGTTGACCAAATTGTGCTACGTCTGTGTACAAATATACCAAATGGAATTCCACTTTATGTATATCTATAAATCACTAATCAAAAGTAAATGAATGAATAAATGAATGAGTTAAAGGAAGAGCAGTAGAGCAGAGCAAGGAGAAAAGGGGGAGGGAGCAGTAGAGGGAAAGGGTGTGCACCAGGGACTGAAAAGGTGTAAATTAAATTCCATGCATGCATGATTTTGTCAAAATGAATCCAACTTTTATTTATAATTATGATGCACTAATAAAAGAAAAACATGGATAAATAAATAGAAGGAAGACCCATGGAATAGAGGAAAGGGAACAGTGAGAAGGAGAAGTGGAGAGAAAGAGGAGACGCTGGGGTCTGAAATGGAGCAAATTAAATTCCATGCATGTAAGATTATGTCTGAATGGACCCAACTATTATGTGCAGCTATAATGTACTCATAAAAGCATTAAAAAAAAGAACCTGGAAATAGACTTCTTCAGTCATTCCACAGTCACTTGCTGAGTGTTAACTGCTTTCCATGTTCCCTCTTTCTTCTGTTGCTGGGGTGTCACAAGGAACAAAACAGCCTCTGATCACATAGCCCCTACATTCTCACAAGAAGGAAGTTTTGGTAAGGAAATGTACAGCTACCAGGTGAATGTGTAGATCCTTCAGCAGTGAAAAATATCAAGTGGAGAAGACAGTGTAGCCAGTCAGGGCAGAGTGTGCTCCTTCAGAGTCATCCAAAGTGCTGTGGTTTGTATGTGACGGGTGCCCCTAAAGCTCTGTGTGAGATAATGCCAGAAGGCTTAGAGGTGAAATGATGGGGTTATGAGAGTCTTACTCCTGTCACTGAATTAATTCCCCCGTGGGGATGAACTGGGTGGTAGCTGAAGGCAGGTAGGGTGTGGCTGGGGAGTAGGTCTTCCGGACGTGTCTTTGGGGTATATATTTTGTATATAGTGCGTGGAGTCTCTCTGCTTCCTGATCATGCCCTCAGCCCCTTTCTTCCTTCACACCCTTCCATCATGATGTCCTGCCTCACCTCCAGCCCCAATCAATGGAGCCTCTGTGTATGGACTTAGACTTCTGAAACTGTGAGTCCCAAATAAACATTTGCTCTTCTAATTGTTCTTGTCAGGTCTTTTAGCCACAAGAGTAGAAAAGCTTCTAAAACAAAAAGCTCACATTTGAACAAAGTCCTGATTGAAGGATTGAAGAAGAGAGGCTCCTAGGAAGAAGAATGGCAGGAGCAAGGATCTAAGGCAGGAGCACACTTCCTAGAGCCACCCCTGCTCCAAGTACCCCTGCTTAATTTTTCCTCTGAAAACTGATCTTTTAAAGCAAAAGTCTTAGGAGACAAAATATGAATCTTTATGAATCTTTTTTCTTATTTTTCTTTTTTTTTTTAAAGAGAGAAGGACAGTGAGAGAGAGAGATAGAGAGAGAGAGAATCAATTTTCATTGAGTTTTTCACTGTGGCTTTCGTTGCTCTGACACTAAGTTGAGTAAGTGGGTGCTGGGGTTTGAACCCGTGTACTCGTGCATGCCGGGCAAGCACCGTAACCGCCGAGCCACTGCTCCAGCCCTCGTTTTCTTTTTTTAAAGAGAGAGGGACAGTAAGAGAGAGAGAAAAAGAATATCAAATTTATTTAGTTTTTCATATGGCTTTGGTTGCTCCAACACTTTGTTGCGTACATGGTGCTGGGGTTTGAACTCACATCCTTGAGCATGCCAGGCATGGGCAGTAATCACCGCTCTGAATCACCACTTAACATGAATCTTAAGTAAGGGTTTAGGTTCCTTTTCTTAGATGTGGATGTGGTAGGTTGTTGGGTCTATAATGCTACTTCCTACAAAAGTATAAGAAAGCGTGTTTCTGTTTCAAAGCACACAATCTGTTTATGGTGATTAGTGACATAGTCCACAATGTTAGTTCAATGTTCAGTAATCACCATAAAATAAAAGGCATCTCCATTTCTGTGATTCTCTTTCAAGTGATTTATTGTCAGGGCAGATCTGCAGAATGAAACACATCCTCTAATCCACGTGACCATAGGACAGTGAAGTTTTATGCACCTTTAATGCAGTTGATGTATTGGATTTTCAGTCAGTAGAAACTGCAAAATATATGGGCTACTGAAGGAGGAGCTCGTGTTGATCCAAAACTGTTTGGCGTTAGAGCTTGCCCTCGCAGCTGGGGCTGGCTACCTGGTAAGTGGTTTTAAAATTTGACAGGTCCCAATTCCGAAAACACAGATTCTTGCCTTACTGCCTGCCTGTGTCACATGAAAAGAAGTAACAACTTTCTTTTCCTGTTAGTCTAGCTGCTTAAAAATAACACATTCCAGCAAGGAGGGAGGGGGATCGCCAGCAACAGGACACATGAGACTTGCCAAGGGGCCAGCATTTCCTGGCTCACAATTGCAGGAAAGGCTTTGCTCCACTATCAATGGGACCTGGAGGCTTTGATAGGCAATTGTTTGAAAAGCTAAACAACATTTGCAGTTGAAATATTGTGTGTGTCGTACAAGGCTTGTGCAGAGGAAATATAGCACCAGATGGATCAGACAATGGTCTTGTCTGGTGTTTTGTTCTTTTACTGGTAATAAAATAAAAACTCAAAAAAGAAGGCTGTATACAACTTTGCTTTTAATAAAGCCTCTGTTGTTTTAGAAAAGAATAGTGGAGCTCATGTGGACAATACAGATTTCCTTCTCAATAACTGCTGATTTTAAGATGTGCTGAGTTAAAATAGATGTTGACCAGAGACAATGGAATGGCCATGAAATCCCAATTGCTTTGTGTAAAGATAATTCCTAGTAAGCACACGCAATCCATCTTCTCCGGGGGATTTGAAAAATGAGGGACTGATTAGAAGTATGCGCCTTCTGGATTCAAGAGAGGACCATGGTTTCCCAAGGATGTTAGGAGGATGTCTTGACTGAGACTGCTTTCCCCTCTATTTCAGTCCCTACGGGGAGTTCACAAATATGCATATTTAACAACATATATGTAAGGGAGTTCACAAATATGCATATTTAACAACATGTATATAAAACTTATAATGTGTAGATGTGCTACGTATTTAACATGAATCTATACTATTTAACTACTGTACTTATATTTATAGATTGTATAGTATTTAAGTATATTAAATATTACATATATTTAAATATATATTCAAAATATTATATCTATTTTATGAACAGCGTGGCCAGTAGTAGGTGCTGAATAAGGGCCTATACCATTGCCATCCTCTTCCTTGCCGTTGAACACACGTAGAATTCCAATAATAAACATGCTCTGTGAATCAGTGGATATGACTTATGTTAGCATAAAATGAAACTATTATATCCTAAATTGTGTATTGGCGGGTGTAAGTGAAAATGTGCTTTTTCTGCTTTTGCGATCTGATCTTATATGACTATCAATCTCTTTTTGTTGAGTCTTTTAGACCCTCCCAGTTTTGAGGTTCCCACTGAAGCAACAAACCTCCACTCTGAGGCGAGGTTTTAAAATGTAGCATGGTAAATGATAAAACCCCTCCGTTGTCCCACCATAGCACTTCTTAGAAATTGCTTGGAGCCTTGGAAGGTTGAGGTGGTGGGTGGAGCAGTAAGCATAGTTCAAAAAATTCTTATTTCCAGGGAGAAACATTTTGATTGACTTACAAAATGAGAAGGAAACTTATTCTACGATCAAATGGAAGAAGTTAAAATTAAAAAGAAAATCAAGAAACGTAGTTTTAAAAATCAACAACAATATTTATAAAATAGAATTAGGTTCAGACTTAATATTTACTTTCACTTTAATGCTGGCTCCTAATGGAACTTCAAAACAGCTGGCTTTGTTGATCTAATCGTTGCTTGTACCACTGGATGGGCAGACTCAGAATCATTAAAGTTCCATTCTGATCAGATTTATGCTTGAGAAAACTAAGCATGCTCTTACAGTAATTTATTATAGGCATTTCTTTGTTTGTCTTAGATATATTTTTGAATGACAGGAGTGGATGAGATGAAATAGTACAGCAATTACACAGTTTAAAACTTCTCAACAATAGAGGAGCATTTAACTGAATCTTTCATTACCACCATCTGTGTTGTATATATATCATTTTAAGATTAATAACCAGGCAGGGGTTTGCTTGGTTCTTTGTTTATATGGAATTCAGAGCAAGACGCTATTTTTCTACCCTTGAAAAATATTGCAAAAAGAAAGACTGTTTTCTTTCTTGGATGGTTTGGACCCTCTCAAGGTCTTTGCCAGACTATTTCCCCCTGCAGTAGTGACTCAGCACTGATGTTCTTAAGTTCAAAACAAAGAACTCATGGTCTTTTTACCTAACCTAGAAAAAGAGAATTTTTTTTTTTTTTTTTTTGCTAATGGCCTATTCTCATCTTCTCCTGAAATGTCAACTACAAGACTGACTTAAATTTCAATGCTAAACATCACTCAGGGTGGAAACAATTTGTCATTCGTGATTTGCCACACTAATTCCATGTTCTGAATTGCGTCTCCTCCTAGTGGCCTCATATAGCAACCACTGGTGGGATTACCAGTGTGAGTAACTCATTTCATTCAATTCAATTCAGTTCATCTCAACTCAACTCACTTTTGCACAATTTGGTCCTACCAGTATTTGCTCATACAATGGGTGAATAATATGTTAGACGCTGACTGCAAAGCCTAAGGGACTCCCATCATTACCTCAAAGAAACCTAGTTAAGAAGCCAGTGATTTTAATCTCCTATTGTAGCACTTTGCTCTGCCCCTGACCTCCTGATTCAAGGATTGTCTTTTCTTAGTCTCTAGGGTAGTTGGGGTTGCAGACCCTACCACTGTCGCCTACTGGTAGCGGGTTCTTATTCAAATAGATACAGAAACCCTCCCTGCAAAGACAGCAACATTATGGGAACCAAACCAGTGCTGGGCAGACAGGGTCACTGTGCTGATATCAGAGACCAAATAACAAGTGCTAGATGTAGGGAACGGCATTGCACAAACATGACTTGGAGGAAGGCACACCATTGTGGAAACATGGTGATCTTTGGACTGGGAGTTGGAAAGCTACTCTAGTCCTGACTCTAAGACTCAGCTATGCGATCTCACACTGGTCATCCAGATTTAGCCAGCCTCCTCGGTCATAAGTGAATGGACAAAGCAGTCCACAAGGCCCCTTTTTGATCGAATTTTTACTGTCCTCATTTTTAAACTTCAAAGGATCAATCGCAACTAATATATTGCCAAATACTGAGAGGCTTCAATAGTTATTGAGTCTCCAATTTATATATCAGAGCCATAATTCCATTCTTCAGCGATTTTCCATTGTAGTAATGCTTTCAACTTTTGACATTATTTTGAAATGAAAATAAAACAATTTATAGAATAAGTTAATAGCGATATGTAGAGTAAGTGTGTAATAGATACACACTGGCATAGCTGCTTACCTCTCAATTATTCCTTATTTAAAAACAGTAAAAGTTACATTAAACAGATTTTAATTGATTAATGTAAACATTTACATGGTAGTTTAATAAAAGATTTACAAATGCTAACTTATGTATTCTTCTTAACAACTTGACCAAGTTGGGCGCTATTTTTCATTAAAAATGCACAAGTTGGGCTGGAGCAGTGGCTTGGTGGTTACCGTGCTCGCCCGGCATGTGCGAGCACACGGGTTCAAACCCCAGCACCCACGTATACAACTAAGTGTCAGAGCAACAAAGGCCATGTGAAAAACCCAATAAAATTGATTCTCTCTCTCTCTCTTTCTCATTGTCCTTCTCTCTTTAAAAAAAAAAAAAAAACACGCAAGTTAATTAGCTCCTTCAAGATCTGATGTGAATGAGTGTAGAGTAGGACGTGATGTGAGGACAGCCACACAGGGTCACATCTGAACACTGAAACTCGTGCCTGGATGCCAGGCTTCAAGCCCAGTGGCCACATCTATGCAACATCACCTTCATGCACCTCCACCCAGGGCGCTCATGACCCAAATTGACCAACCAATTTCTCTTTCAGGAAATTGAAGTCAAAACTCAGAGCTGCACACCCTTGGGACCAAAGTAGGTCAACGGCAGACCTTAGAAGGAAAAGACTGAAGAGTAGCTCCCAAGGGGCCTTGCTTAAGATTTCCTAAAGCTCAGTGATTAAGACCTTCCCCCAAGTTCATGAGCAATTGCACTATCTTCTCTTTAGGTCTTTCACATTGTTGTTTTTGTTGCTTATCACGAAAAAAATGAACTAATAAGAATAAAAAGAAAGAAATACATAGGAGAACACCACAAAGAAAAGCATTATTTAATCACACATCAACATATTTATATTCTATTTTCTTCTTAGAATTTATACTGTAATTTGATGCCAAATCCATCTATGTAAGTAATCATTTCTTTTTGTTTTTTTAAATCCATTTACAGTTAATCCTTGAGTTTCTTGGCTAAAAACTCTACCAGGGAAAAACAGGAGGAAAAAATGAGAAAGGAAGAGGAAGAAAAGAAAAAGAGGAAAGATACAAGGGAAGATAGAAAGAAAGACGGAAAGAAAGGATGGATAGATACAGTTAGGAACAGTAGAAAATTTAGCTGTCCTTTCAGATAATTTTGGGTACTATTCCTAGATATTAGACAAAATTGAACAAGTGTAACTTCTTTTTTTTTTTTTTTTTTCAGGGCTGAGAACCGAACTCAGGGCTCAGCGTGTGCTAGGCAAGCGCTCTGCCACTGAGCTAAATCCCCAACCCCAAGTGTAACTTCTTAAAGGTCCCTTGCAGTGTGGAACTTGACAGCACTCCAGCACTCTTCTCTTTATATTGTTACATTAAAGTCACAATAGTTCAGCTTGCATTTTTAAAATTTTTTTTTAAAGACAGAGGGACAGTGAGAGAGAGAGAATCAATTTTGAGTTAGTTTTCCATATGGCCTTCATTGCTTTGATACTTTGTTGTGTACATGGTGCTGGGGTTCTAACCCACATACTGATGCATGCCAGGCACGCACCACAATCACTGAGCCACTGCTCCAGCCCTCAACTTGCATTTTGAGTGAGGCCAACATCCATCCATGCTGACAGACTCTGCCATGTGCTGGTCCCATGGAGAACCCAAGCTCCCAAAGTTAAAGAGATATCTTAAATTTTGTCATAGTTTACTACACAGTAGCTAAAAGCTGCATTCATTTATATCACTACCAAACTTACCAGATGAATGTTAAAATATTGGGAAGCCATCAAGTTTATGGTAGCCAACAGAAATCTTCTGGGCCTTGATCTTTCACCTAAAATCTTAAATTTGTCATTGAAAACAACTATCAGTATTTTTGTGTGTTTTCAACATTACAGGCCTACTCCATTCATTTTTTTAAGAAAAAACTCAATAAGTAAGTCTCAATACCACTGTTTTTCTATCAATCTTTGTTTTGAGTAAAATTGAAATCCCATTAATAGAAACAAAAGAAGCAAATTCAGTTTGTGCTCAACTGGGCAAGCGATTGCTCTCAGGAAAGCCACCAGGCCACACTGTGCACAGCGCTCACATGCCCTGTTTCATGAAGCAGAAATAAAATGTCAAAATCACTGATATCCTTGCTTTTTAATGTTGAGCAGAAACTGGATTTTGAAAATCCCCAGCGGCTATGAAGAACAGCAGACTGACCACCGCATCTTTGGGTTCCGCTGCCTTGGTTGGTGGTGAAGCACCTGGGATGTCACCCACTATTACTTCCATGCCATCTGTGTGCATGTTAATCCAGTGCAGTAGTTAAATACATCTCCGGGGTCCTGTGAAGATAGTTTTAATCTCATGGAACCTAATCAAGGATTTGTGGATCTTCTGGACATCAGGGTCTCAAAGGACAGCCACCATCATAGAGAGAGGCAAACTGAACTAAATCAGCTGTAGCATATGTAGGTAGGTGCGTAAATAAATAAAATTAAAGGCGACTCCCTGGTTTTTCTAATTGTAATTATCATCCACATAGGCATGACTTGAATCTCACTAAAGATAGTGTGAGTGAAACAGATTGCATAATCTCTCTACGATTCTCACATGTTGAAAATTTTTGCCTAGAAAAAGAAAAAGGGGGCTTGTTCCTTTGGCTCTCTGAAAGATGAAGAGTTAGATGGCATTATTAAATATGTTAGTTTTGCCTTCTCTGGAGGAGGGTGATGTGTTCCTATTAGGATGTCATCCTTAACCACCTGGTTTGCTTCAGCTAACGAAATGTGAGCAGAAGTGGGTGCTACTTCTGAGCAGGAGCTGTCATATTTCATGCTTTTATCTTTCCTTTTCTTTTACTGCAAGCCTTTCAGTTTTGCAGATTGACAAGTATGTAGATCTAAGGTCCAGGCAGAGCCAGATGATCGTGTAACATGAGAGTAAGTAGATGCTGCTGGCAGACATCTGTTTGGGGATTGCTAGTCCCAGCTGCATACCTGGGCTGGACGGGTGGACAGCCTCAGAGAAAGCAGAGTGGCCCTTATGAAAGAAGGTACATCAGCCCAAGGAAGCAGAATGCGGAAGAGATGCAGGGACGAGATAAAGAGATCTCAGAATGAGGTGAGAGTAGGAGCTTTTGAAGTGAGAAATATGCAGAAGGAAATGAACATTCAATAATAGAATTTGAGTCCCTATTGAAAGCAGTAGAGGGACCCATTTATGCCACAAAATGGGAACAAGCAAAAAACTAGTAAGAGCTATAGTTGACATTTATGAACTGCAAGTGCTTTAGCTGTGTGTATACTGTCTGTGTTAGTTCTCAACAGGGAATGAGCCACCAAATCTTGCAATGACTTCAGGATATTAGCACCGTTACTGCCATTCAACTCAGGAGAGCAAAAGATTCAGCTAAGGTACTTCTTACTTTGAGCAAGGATTTATGATTTAGTTCCAGTCTGATTTCCTTCTTAATCACTCTGCTCCTTGAATAGGGCATTTGCCTTTCTCTCTTATTTATTTATTTATCGGTTAGTCACTCAATGTCAACATGCTGTGCATAATAATTCCAGAAATTTCCTTTGGAATAATAGCCCTCTCCCATTTTCAATCGACCGTTTGTGGTAGAATTCACGAGATTCAAGTGCTGGAGTCAATGATATGCACATTTAAATTAAACTATCTTGCAGTCATGATATGGAGAGAGTCCAGAGTACCAACATTAGAGAAACCAAAGGCAAGAGACAGAAGGAGAAAACCCAAGTCCAAAACACAGTGTTAAAACTTTGAACCAAACTACACCTGCATCAAACTGTCCCTGGAGGCGGTGAGTTGGTGAAATTCCTTGTGTCAGCTTTGCTTCAGTATGAATAAAATATCTTATAAAATCAACTTAGAGAAGGGAGAGTTTATTATGGCTCATGGGGTCAGACAATTGGTCCTTGGTGAGTCCAAGCCATTGCTGTGGGCCCAAAGAGAGGCAGCACCTTGTGGCAAATGGACATGGTGGACGGAAGCAGAATGTGGGGGAAGAGGCCACAGGGAAGAAGCACCCTTCTAGGACCACCCCGTGACCCACTCCTCCAGCCATGCTCACCTGCCTCCAGTTACCATCCAGTCAGCTCCCACTTCCTGCAGCCAGGCCCACCT
>PVKS010028123.1:0-26776 GCA_004027875.1 Aplodontia rufa | reverse complement strand
TGTATATATTCTGGATATTGCAATTACCCCCAGGAGTGCCCCCCCAATTACCCTCCCTTATCCCACCCTTCCCCTTCTCACTATATCTCTAAAAAAAAGTATTAGGTTGTAAAACATTACATCTTATCTGGATTTAACACATGTCAATAGACCAACATTCTCATTGTCCGGGGTCTAGTCCCCACCTCCACAGATGAGTGGAGACAATCACCCTTAGATCTCTGGGTTAAGCTGATTTTACTCAGCATGATCTCTTCCATAGCCATCCATTTACCTTCGAAGGCTGCAATATCATTGTTTCTAATTGCTGTGTAATATTCCATGGTATAAATGTACCACAGTTTTTGGATCCATTCTTCCAGTGAGGGACATCGGGGTTGTTTCCATAGCCTAGCAACAGTAAATTGTGCTGCTATGAACACAGATATTGCTGTGTCACTATAATGTGCTGATTCTAAGTCCCCTGGAAAGATACCCAGGAGTGGAATAGCAGGGTCATATGGTGGACTCATCCCTAGTTTTTTGAGGATTCTCCAAACTTCTTTCCAGAGGGGCTGTACCAGTCTGCAGCTCCACCAACATTGCGTTAGTGTCCCTATCTCTCCACTAACAATATCTTTTTAAAGAGGAAGACCAAGCAAATGCACTCCTAGAGTACCCAGAGTCTTGACCCCAAGCCCCATGACAGTTCTATTTATGTCAAGGCCAAGGAAGGTTGAGTGGTCACTGATCCCTTTATCTGTTACCCCAGCCCACATCAAAGTCTGCTCTTCAGTTTTTTACTCTGATAACAAGCAAAGCTTAGTCCAGGGAAATGCATCAAGGAGAAAGAAGAGAAAGTGAGTTTCCCTGTAGAAACTGGAGCTGGTCTAACCTCCTACCACAAGGCCCCTTTAGCATAGGACAAGCTCCCTAGGAAGGAAAAATCTACAAATCCTGACCTTGACCTCATTCTCCAATTACAACAAAGCTCCAACAGCCTCGTGCAGTGGAGCCAATAAATATCCTTGACTTCCATTCATTCTTATCTGAATTCTTTTCTCTTGATTGGGTTCCAGGGAAGGAAAAGCAAACACAAACCTTTCTACTCCCCCTATCATCCAACCCCCTCATTAAACTCTGCTTAGTGCAGATGAGTGTAGACCCACTCTAACTGAGGCCAGATTTAAAATAAAAACCTACATGCCGCATGCCCAGCATCCCCTCCTAGTTTTAATCAATAGATATGACCCCCTCTGCTGCCTTCAAATAGCTATTTGCTTTTACTCTTGCATGATGAAGAGTATCCATCTTCTTTCCAAACATATAGTAACACCATATAACTGATCTTGGAAAGAAAATATACTTTGTTCTAGTGTATTGAGCCCTGGCACGTCCATTTGGAATGAAAGAAGAAATTTAACCTACTCAGCTTTTTATACATTTCTGTTTATATTTCATGTAAACAAGACTTCAGGCATGAATTTTTCTTTTGGAATTGCCCGGGTTCTCTGCTTTGTGATACCAGCAGTGATCTGCTGCGATCTGCTATTGTGGTCTCAGGAGGCTGAGACAGGAAGATTGCAAGCTCAAGGTCATGCTGGGCAACTCAGAGTGACTCTCTATGTTGAAAAAAGAGACGAAAAGAAATTCAGTCTAAATACTTGGGGTAAAGAAGTATAGTCTAAACCACTGAGAACCGAAAATAAACAAACAAAAAAAAACCCCACAACTTTATTCCTTCTCTCTGATTGCATTCAACCCCAAACTTGCTTTTAAGCTGCTTTTGATATCTATAGTACCTCTCAGCCTACCTCTCTCCTTGCAGTGTTCATGCTACCACGACACCACAACAGCCCAAATAATGAGAAAAAGCAAGAAGGTGAGAGCAAACCACATAATCCAGGAAGGCGTTTGGCCAGATTTTACCCTCCCCTTTCATATAATCCTATTCTTGCTTTTTGAAACTTTTTTCCATTTGTGCTCAGATCAATTTAGTGGAAATGTTCTAAATCTAACCAGGACAGCATTTTGCTAGGTCAAATGGCACTATGGTTGGCAGGAACGAAAGCCAACATGTAAATAGACACCTGGTGCCAGTTTTCTATACAGAAAGTGATCTTCTCCCTTGAAATTTTCCAACATTCAAGAGTAAAAGCCCCTCCATCATCTATTATTGTTTGTTTTCTTCATTTTTGCTACTCTAACAGGAGTGAGGTAAAATCTCAATGAAGTTTTGAATTGCATTTCCTTTATAGCTAATGATGTAGAGCATTTTCTCATATATTTATGGGCTTTCTGGACTTCTGGTGAGAAGTTTCTTTTTAGATCCGTAGCCCATTTATTCATTAGATTATTTGTGAGTTTGGTGTTTAGCTTTTTTAGTTCTTTGTATATTCTGGATATTAGCCCTCTGTCCGAGGTGTAGCAGGCAAAGGTTTTCTCCCATTCTGCAGGTTCTCTCTTGATGCTCTTGACTAAATCTTTACCTGTGCAAAAACTTTTTAGTTTAATTGCATCCCATTCATTTATTCTTGACTTTACTGCTTGAGCCATGGGAGTTTTGTTGAGGAAGGCGCTGCTGATTCCTATGTCCTGTAGTGTTGACCCTACTTCTTTTTCTAGTAAGTTTAAAGTTGTTGGCTTAATATCCAGATCTTTGACCCATTTTGATTTAATTTTTGTGCAGGGTGAAAGGTAAGGATCCAGGTTCAGTTGTCTACATATGGCTGTCCAATTTGTCCAACACCTTTTGTTGAACAGTCTATCTTTCTTCAATACTATGCTTTTGCCCCCTCTATCAAATATCAAATAGTTAAAGATATGGGGGTGTGTCTCAGGATCTTCTATTCTATTTTCCTTAAAAAATTAGGGCTGGAACCACCTTATGACCCAGCTATCCCACTCCTGGGTATTTTCCCAAAAGAGTTAGAATCAGCATATTATAGTGATGTGGCTTCATCAATGTTTATAGCAGCTCAATTTACTGTAGCTAGACTATGGAACCAACCCAAATGCCCCTCACTTGACAAATGGATACAAAAACTTTGGTACATATATACAATGGAATACTGCTCGGCCATTAGAGAAGACGATATTATGGCTTTTGAAATCAAATGGATGGAGATGGAAAGAATTATGCTAGTGAAGTATCTCAATCTCATAGACTCAAGGGCAGAACTGTTTCTGTCATCTGTGGAAGCTGGAATACATCGGGAAACAGTATGTTAGATGGCTAAGCTAATAATAACCTCAAATTGTATGATTCTTATTGCAACAAGGGGATGATTGCCTAGAATACCTGGAGGGGTAGGGAGGGGGACAGAGTCGGGGGAGGGATTAGGAAGAACATCTAGGAGACTGGAGGGTGGGAATATGGAGGAATCATCTCAGAAGGAGATCTGATCTCTGACCTCCACGAGATATCCATTTAACTCAGGGGTTCTTCTAGGGGAAACAGCAACATGGGGAACCCAAGCTGGGCATCCCATGACATGGCATTAGCCTTTACATTTGTTCTTGAATGTTTGATAATGTTTCCCCCTCAATTGCAACTCCATATTCATCTATTTAAAAAAAAAAAAAAAAAGAGTAAAAGGCCAGGACCGGAGCGGTGGCTCAGCGGTTGTGGCGCTTGCCTCACGTGCGCAAGGACAGAGCACCATATACACAACGAAGTGTGGGAGCAATGAAAGCTACATGAAAAACTAAGTAAAATTAATTCTCTCTTTCTCTCTCTCTCTCTCATTGTTCCTCTCTGTCTTAAAAAAAAAAAGAGTAAAAACCCAGTTGATGGAGGTTCTGAGTTTATGGGGTCAGGTTTTGTCTGTGGTAGCAAACAGGTGCTGCTATCTAGGAGAAAGGACAAATCCACTGAAATTTGTTATAATAGGTTGACAAGATTTTGTATCTTGCAGACCCAGAAGGGCAAGAAATTTTTAACTATTGAAGTTTTGTTAATTGTAGGAAGTCACTGCGAGATCATAGCATATAATACTATCTAGATATTATTTGGAAGAGTTGAATCCAGCCTATCCACACAAGGGATTGTCTGTTTCTGTTTGTTCATTAACTGATATTACCCTGTCCTGTCTCAAAGAGTTACGGTTAAGAAGCTTTCTCAGTCCTTGAGATATAGGCCCATTAAAATCATCATCCTACCTAAGACCTGAAATAGCTCTTTTCGCCCCATTAGCAGACTTCTCCAACCTTGAGAAACATTTCTCAGTAGCTGCTCTTTTCTAAAGGGTGGAACTGAGAACAGGACCCCAATGTCCTGGCTGCTGCTCCTCTTGGTTTCAGAATTACATATACATTTTTGGTGTGCCTCTTCGGCTCCAGCTATGTTACTCAACTATTATTACCTAACAATACTCCCATTAATCACCGTGACAGATGGAAAGCAGCCCTGGTCATTTTCTCTAAACTCAACGTCAAACAGTCCCAATGCTAATGGAGATGACGCCAGCCATGAATTAGCTCTAAAAGCTTCTGTTTCTCCCCCCACCCCTTTCCTATTACTCTCCATAGCAGTGCTTTTTCTTCTTGTCACAAGACTCCATACTTCTATTTGGAGCAACCCCTTATGGAATTTTGGGAAAGGGTTTTCTGATGACAGACATCATATAATGATGATAAATGATGGACAAGTCAGCAGTCCTAAACTTATTCCCCTAGCAGCACACTGCTAATGCAGGGAGCGTTTCTACAGGCTTAAGCAAGGGAAAGCTGCAAAAATTCTCCATTCCACCTCCTTTCACAGACCAGGGGAAAGAAGTGATACTAAACAGAAAATGGAAATCACCTGTGAGGTAATACACCCCAAACGATGCCTTCAAAGTGTTGAGGGTACATAAACAGTTTCTTTACAGAAGAGCTTTGTTCTGACTTAACCATGAATGGGAGTGTGCCGATTCTCCTTGCTCTCCCTACATCACAGCGTGGAATGAGACTCCCACATCAGAGTCAAGGTCTTCTTCTCAAAAGATGCGTGTTTTCAAAACTCAGCCATGAAGCAGCACTCTTTTGGTTACAGCTATTTGATGGTCTACCTCCCAGGAGGATACTAGATCTGTAAATCCACTCAACTAATAGGTTATTAGCAGAAGGAAAACGTATAATAAAGAAGCCAGCCCTGAAAAGCACAAGGCAATTAATAAAACTTTCTCTGCTGCTTCCAATGAAAGATGCTAAAAGCATTTCAAAAGATGGTTTTATGTGGGCTTGTTGGATAAGAATGCCCTACTCCAATGATCCCATTAAGAGTTCAGAAGAGAAAACATTAAAATGGAGAATAGTGGAAAAGTTGCTGTTCTTCTGTTGACACTGTATCTCACCATTGACTGCTTCAATCACTGAGTGTCAAAGGCTAAATAGAACTTCAAAGTCTAATATGGTAGCCACTAGCACATGTAATAGTTTAAAGTTTAAATTAGCTAATTAAATAAAACCAAATTCAGTTTTTCAACTGGCTAATTTCAAGGGTCCTATAAGCAACTACGACAAGTGGCTACCGTATTGAATAGTGCAAGTGACAGAATGTTTTTCATCAGTTCCACTGGATGGCACGGGCGTAGGCACTCATTTATCCACTCAATATTTATTGAGTACAATGGTCACCAAAACAAAGTTTGTGTATTCAAGGAATTTGCATCCTACAAGGGGAGGTGTACAATAAAAAAATTAATAACCAAATAACTAAAAAAATAGCATTTTCCAGCACTAAACATTTCACTAAAATTATCCTGGTTGCAAGCTCTAAAATCCAGATGTCTGGACAAAGAAATGAAATCTCTTCCACTCCCAAGTTTAGTATTTTCTGTTGCGGATGTGGCTTTATTCATTGTCAGTCCCAACTCTTGCTGGAACACAGTTTGTTCATTCATCCAGAGAGTTGTCAACAGGTTGCCCGATTTGCCCTTGCCTTCTTGGGATGCTGTTCCTTGTGGTTTTGTGCAAGAACTCATAAATAACTCGCCTCGCCACTATCACTGCTCTAAAAAGTAAACTGCAGCTTTTCCTCTGTTTCGGAAAAAATAAAAGTTGGTCAAAATAACAGACACCAGATCAAAGAGGCCTGATCATGTATACAAGCCCAAGAAGGCCACGCCTCACTGAGTCAGAGTCTTGGATGAATGGCTTTTGCAAATTCCCTTCTCAGAGGATGCGGCAGAAGGTGATATAGACATGTGTGTTTGCTTAAGTCTTCTGTGCCCGAATGCACATGTGTGTGGACACAGAGATAACATGGCCTTTGCAAATAATGACACTTGGAATTCCCAACTTCTTGGAAGCTATGTTGATTGATGGACAAGACACAATGAGCAAGATTCTAGAGACAGGGAAAGTCAGGCATCAAATAAGACCTCCAATTTTTATAATCCCTCCTGAGTCAGCTGCCTTTTTAATTTCTATGTGAGAAGCTACCGCATCAACGAGGCCTAAAGAGAGAGGGAGCTGGCTAGTGATGGAATGAATCACCTAGACTCTTTCAAAAAGTGAGAGAGAGTGGTCCCTGTGAATTCTAGTAGAAGAGTAAACTCTGGGGCCACGCATTTTGAATTTTCTGCAGCCGAACTCCACTCTTTTCCTTAGCCAGACTTCTCCACGCTGCTGCACTTGATAACCTAGTCCTGGTGAAGCTTTATCTCTGATTCTTCCAGGTTCTAAATCCTGTGCTTAGTCCCACTCAGTTGATTCTCTTCCTACCTTACTTTTGTATTCAACCTCCTCCCTCGGGGACATGCTTCCTTCTTGATCATGTGTATTTTTAAAAATAACTATTTATTATTCATTGACCACAGAAGCTGTTGTCAGAACATAAGGATAAATAAAACTTAAGGAGCTGGCAGTCAAATAGGGAAGGAAACATGAAAAGGATGTCACAATGCAAGACAGAAGAAATACGAGGGGAGGACAACAGAAAAAGAAATGATTCGCTTCTACTAGGTGAATGTGGGCATTTCTTGTGTGGTGATTATGTGAACCTTGACTGGTCAAGATTTCAACTGGAGAAAGAACAAAGGACATTCCAGACTGAAGAAGCAGCATTAGCTTCTAATGAAATGAACTACCAAGAAATGAACACAGGGGCAGGAAGTATAGAAAATAGTGGAAGGAATGGGTCAGTGTAGACCTGGATATTCAGGGGCAGAAGAATAAATAATCAAAAGGGGGAAGTAGAGAATACATATTGAAAAGGGCTGGGGTATATGGAAGAAATACCAATGAGAAAAAAGAAAATATATTAGAAAAAATATAGGAAGACTTGGATCTAAGAAACCAAGGAAAGAACAAATCTTAAGGAGTGAAGAACCAAGTGGCACACGCCTGTAATCCCAGTGGTTCAGGAGGCCGAGGCAGGAGGTCACAAGTTCAAAGCCAGGCTCAACAACTTAGCAAGTCCCTAGCAACTTAGTGAGACCCTGTCTCAAAATTTAAAAATAAAATAAAGGGCTGGGGATATGGTTAAGCACCCCTAGGTTCAATTCATGGTACAAAAAATATATATAAGGAGTAAATATATGCAATTGTTTATTTGGCAAATTAATGCCTCCTCATGCCAAAAACTATTGGGTATGTTGAGGACTGAGCAGAAATCAAGAAAAACAAGGGTCTTGCTCCTACAGAACTCATTTTCTAGATAATAATTAGCAATGCCCAATATCCACTGCCTCTGGAGATGTTTAGTAGGGTAAGAATAAGCAAATAGTTACTGGATCTGGCAATTATCCTCAATGATGCATCTTCAACAACTTGAAGAAGCAGCATAATGGAGAAGTGGCAATAAAGGTCACATTTACCACACGACTGTTTTGTTGTTTTTTTTTTTTTCCATAAGCTCTTCAGGGAAGTAGCCAATCCTCTCTGTTACTGTACTTAAACAATATCTAGGGTCTGGAGCGGTGGCTCAGTGGTTACAGTGCTTTCCTGGCATGCGCAAGGATGAGAGTTCAAACCCCAGCACTACATATACAGCAAGAGTTGGAGCAACGAAGGCCACATGAAAAACTAAATAAAATTGATTCTGTCTTTTCTCTCTCACTGTCCCTCTCTCTCTCTTAAAAAAAAAAAAACAATATCCAGCATATATTGGTTGACTCTATGCATGACTTAAAGTTATAAAGGTTTAGGAAACAAGTGTTTGGTGATGAAGCAGCCCAGAATGAACTCTTCAATGACCTGAATCCATTCATTTAGTGTCTATTTGTTAAATGAAGTAGAAATATAGGCCATGCGTTACCTTGTAAGTTATATTGGTCAGGATTTGGTTAAGTCAACTCAAAGTGGATGCAAGACCTAGAAATTAAACCAGAAATCTTGCAACTTCTGGTAGAAAATATATTGTCAACACTCCGACAAATAAACACAAGAAGTAACTTCCTCAATAGGATTCCTAAAGCTCAGGGAATAATAGTAGAAATTAATAAATGCTATGGCATTAAATTAAAAATTTTCTGCACAGCAAAGGAAACAAGAGTCTGAAGAGAGAGCCTACAGTATGGGAGAAAATGTGTACCAGCTACTCTTCAACAGAAGACTAAAATCCAGAATGTACAAAGAACTAAAAAAATTACAAGAAAAAGAAAAAATGACCCTATCACTAACTAGGCAAATGAACTAAAAAACATTTCTCAAAAGAAGAAATACAAATGGAAACCAATATATGGGGGAAAAAAGTTCAATATCTTTAGCAATCAGGGAGATGAAAATCAAAACTACACTGAGATTTTTGTCTCTCTCCAGCTATACTAGCAAACAACAATACAAATAATAAGTGTTGGTGAGGATGTGGGGGAAGCCACACTTACACACTGTTGGTGAGATTGTAAATTAGTAATATGTCTATGGAAATCAGTTTGGAGCTTCCTCAAAAGACTAGGATTGGAACCACCATCTGACCCAGATGTACCACTCCTCAGGATTCACCTAAAAAAACTAAAGTCAACATACTGCAGTGATAAATGCACACCCCTGTATGTACACAGTGGAGTTTTATTCAGCCACAAATAAGAATGAAACTGTCTTTTGCTTATAAAGAGATGGAGATGGGAAACACCATGATGAATGAAATAAGTCAGGCTCAGACAGTCAAGGGTCTTGTGCTTTCTCTCATATGTGGATGTTAAAGAGAAAATGTGGGGGAAAGGATGTCATGAAAACAGAAGAGAAACCAGTAGAGAGGAGGACGGAGATCAGGGGAGGGAGGAAGAGAGGGAAAGGGAAGGTTATGGGCAATGAAATGGACCAAATTATTTATGTGAACATACAAATATGTCACAATGATCCTGCTATTTTTATAATAATAATGTACCAGCTTAAAAAAAAGCACAGATTTCATTTATGTTAGTCAGGTTTTCAACAGAAAAGCAATACCACTACATGCAATATGCAGTGGGGGGATTGCTATAGGGACCAGTATTATACATTTGTAGAACTGGCAAAGAATTCAGTGAAGGACTGTTGCCTCTGTGTCTGATGAACACCTGGCGTTTCTGTAGTCTAGGGACTGGCAGGCAGAGAATGGGTTTGGGTGAAGATACCAAAGTCTGCATCTTCTCACCACTCTAGGTCTCAACAGGAATGGGCAGGAAGTATGGGCATCCTCCACGAAGCTGTGCACATCTCCAACCTAAGATTCAGAGAAACTGTAGGAGGCAATCTGATTAAAGATGGTGGCCCAGTGGCCGCACCGTGTCAGCAGGACATGCCACCATGTCAGCCACAGGGTGCAGGCCAGCAGGTGCCGGTGCCTCCCACCAGCCCTCAGAGGGTATCACCTGCTGCTTTACTTCCACAGTTCAAATCTCATGCAAAATTTCTTTTGCAGCATCCCAACCTTCATCCTAATCAGAAGCCACGGAGGAAATTAATTCTGGAAACAGTTTCAACTTAGTTAACACATGAAAAAGCCCTGAGGGCAAAAGCATAGTGTGGAAGAAAGATAGCCTGTTCAACAAATGGTGTTGGACAAACTGGACAGCCATGTGTAGACAACTGAAGCTGGATCCTTATCTTTCGCCCTGCACAAAAATTAAATCAAAATGGATCAAAGACCTGGATATTAAGCCTACAACTTTAAACTTACTAGAAAAAGAAGTCGGGTCAACACTACACCTTATAGGAGTCGGCAGCTACTTCCTTAATAAAACTCCTATGGCCCAAGCTGTAAAATCAAGAATAAATGAATGGGATGCAATTAAACTAAAAAGCTTCTGCACAGCTAAAGATCTAGTCAAGAGCATCAAGAGAGAACCTACAGAATGGGAGAAAACCTTTGCCTGCTACACCTCGGACACAGAGCTAATATCCAGAATATACAGGGAACTAAAGAAACTAAAGTCCAAACTCACAAATAATCCAATCGATAAATGGGCTAAAGAACTCAAAAGAAACTTCTCTCCAGTGGAAGTCCAGAAAGTCCATAAATATATGAGAAA
The DNA here is from genome assembly GCA_004027875.1 of Aplodontia rufa. Taxonomy (NCBI): domain Eukaryota; kingdom Metazoa; phylum Chordata; class Mammalia; order Rodentia; family Aplodontiidae; genus Aplodontia; species Aplodontia rufa. The sequence continues at coordinate 16,358 of PVKS010028123.1, read as the reverse complement.
ATGCTCTACATCATTAGCTATAAGGGAAATGTAAATCAAAACTTCAATAAGATACCACCTTACTCCTGTTAGAGTGGCAAAAATGAAAAATTCTAACAGTAACAGATGCTGGAGGAGGTGTGGGAAAAGAGGAACACTGTCACACTGCTGGTGGGACTGCAAACTGGTTCAGCCACTATGGAAAGCAGTGTGGAGAACCCTCAAAAAATTAAGGATAGAACCACCTTATGACCCAGCTATCCCACTCCTGACTATGGAACCAACCCAGATGCCCCTCACTCGATGAGTGGATACAAAAACTTTGGTACTTATACACAATGGATTTCTACTCAGCCATTAGAGAAGACGATATTATGGCTTTTGCAGCCAAATGGACGGAGATGGAAGGAATTAGGCTCAGTGAAGTATCCCAATCTCAGAGACTCAAGGGCCGAATGGTATCTCTCATCCGTGGAAGCTAGAACACATGGGGAACAGTATGTTACACGGCTAAGCTAACAATAACTTCAAATTGTATGATTCTCAACGCAATAGGGGGATGGCTCCCTAGGTTACTTGGAGGCATAGGGAAGGGGATGGGGAGGGTGGAGGGTGTATGAGGAACTCCTAGGAGACTGGAGAGTGGGAATATAGGGGTAACATCTCAGAAGCAGATGTCATTCCTCCATGAGATACCCATTTAACGCAAGAGTTCTTCTGGGGGAACAGCAACAGGGGAAACCCAAGCTGGGCATCCATGATTTGGCATCACCCCTAGATAACTACGTATATATACATTGGTTACCGATGATTTGATAATGTTTCCCCCTCAATTGTATCTCTGTATATATCTAATAAAAAATTTTTTTAAAGGAAAGGGAAGAACAGTGTAATGAAACTGATCGATCCATCCTATGTACATATAACATACCACAGTGAATTTCACTTTTATATATATCTATAAAGCACCAATTTAAAAAACATAAATAAAGAGAAGCAATACCGGTAGGGGAAAAGAGGAAGGGAAAACAGGAGAGAAAGGAAAAGTACTAGGAATTGGTTTGGAACAAATTATATCCCATGCTTGCATAATTATGTCAAAATGAATCCCAATATTATATATATATACGTAATGCGCTATTTAAATAAATAAATAATAATGGAAAAAGAAAAAGAAAAAGCCCTGAAATCCTCCTTGGTCCACATAACTCTTTTAACCAAGCTTAACTTTTATTTTAGTCAGTTTTCTTTGAGGTGACCAAAGGATCTGACAAGAACAATTTAAGAGGAGGAAAAGTTTATTTGGCTCACAGTTCCAGAGGTCTCAATCCATAGACAGCTGACTTCATTGCTCTGGACTCAGGGTGTGGTAGAGGAAAGCAGCTCAGGACATGATGTTGGGGAAGTGGAAAGAAAGCTCTACTCACCAGGGACAAAATAGGCACACCCCCACTGACCCACTTCCATCGGCCACACCCTACATGCCTGCAGTTACCACCCAGTTGATCCCTATCAGCAGATTCAGGCACTGATTAGGTTAAGGCTCCTGTAACCTGATCATTTCACCTCTAAACTCCTTGCATTGTCTCATACATGAACTTTTGAGGAATACCTTACAACTAAAACACAACAACACCCAAAATAATAATAATAATAATAATAATAATAATGACAAAGTCATGCCTCTACCTACCTAATAGTATGCAACTCTTGTCCAAACTGAAAAACTAACCCTCTCCCTGTCCCCAGAAGATACAAAGTCCCTTTTTCCATTTTAGGTAATGTTCGTTGGCTTTGTGGTTGATTCACACTCCCCCTTTGATATTCTACAACTTAAGTACTGAGATATAAATTTAGATGGTAGAAAAAGAAAAAAATTGTATGTGTGTATGTGCATGTGTATTCATATTAAAATAAGGAAGAAGTATTCATAATATTACAATCCTTTTTACTGCAACTAGCCATGTGGTCTGACTTCTCCTATATTCCCTTTTCCATCAGCGGGTACTTCAGCTTGGATACATTCCTCCCTGCCCCCATTCTTTAGTAGAAACCCTCAATAAGTCAGAATCAATCACCCCAACCAGTACAGATGTCTCCCTCCTCCTCCCATCTTTGCTTATTCACCCAGGAGGCCAAGTGGCCAGAAAGCGACTCCAACTTCCAGCTTAAGAAACTACCACTTTGTCCCCACCGTACATATCTTCCTGCTATGGGAACTAAGTCTTCCACCCTAGCTGACAGTCACTGGGATAGAAAGCAAACATTTCACCACTAAAACTCCAGGGTTAATAGCGAATGGAGCCACTTCCATTTCACTCCCTTCTCTCCTGGGCACATGAATCCTGGATATGGGACAGAAAGTACTATATATAATAGTTGATTTATTCTAAGGGCATGGCCTTCACCATGCTAGGAGGCTGGCACTTTAACTGAATCTTTAAAAGTCCACTCCACCATTCTGTCTGGCCAGTTGCTTCAGGGTGTTGGGGAAATTGCTAAGAAGAGTGAACTGCATGAGCAGGAACCCATCGTCACACTTTCTTGGCTATAAGGAGAATCAATTGGTCAGAAGTAATACCGCATGGAATGCCATAACGATGAATCGGCATTCTGAAAGCTCACAGATGGTGATTTTGGCAGAAGCAGGGAAGGAAAATCCAAAGTCAGGGTATATTCCAGCAAGAGTGAGCGCTGCCCTTCTATAACTGAAGTGATCTAATGTCATCAGTCTTCCAACGGTGGCTGACTGATACCCTGGGGAGCGATGCAGTATTGAAGACTGAGGGTTGGCCTCTACTGTGGGCAGTTTGGGGAAGCAGCTATGCTTAGCTGCATTCTCTTTGCTGCATGGAAGTTCGTGTTGCTGAGACCATATGTTACCTCTAGCCATGCTGCTTTGACCACTCATGCATGAGCAGAACGGTCAAGGACAAAGGTGGCTGGGGAAGGAAACAACGATCATCTTGTCCACTTGATTATTGAGAGCATCCTTAACTGGTACTACTGTTTGGTGAACATTCCTATGGGTACACACATGGTTTCCACACTCTGCCCATTTGGAGAGGTCTATCCACCTATCTCCTTCTCAGGTTTCTTGTCACTGGTTGCTAATTTTATTCCTTCCAAGTTTTTGAGAAGCCAGCAAAATCATTAGCGTTAGTCTATGAATCAGGGCATCTGTTCCTCCAAGTCAAATGAGCAACCATGCACAGCAGGGAGCATTCAGCCCACTGGGAGGCAGAATCCTCACCCGGGGTGGGGCCAGCACTATCGCCGTCCACATTCAGGTGAAGCCAGTCTATTGTACAGAACTCTCCGAAAACTACACCCACATTTCCTAGCCAGTTTAAGCACAAAGAGAATTTTTATGACAAGTTGTAAAATTGCTTGCCAAATAAATGAGAAGTTTGAAAAGAGAGACTCAAGGCTAAGCTCCCAGCAATGACTCCCTAAACCAGAACACAGAACCAGGCCACCAAGGAAGCTACTGCCTCTGCCATGGCCAAGATATTATAAAATTAGATAGCCTCCAAAATACATTGGAAGCCATAGCTCTTGCTATTGGAGGCTAAATTATACCACCTTTGCCACAATCTATTCCAGCAAAATGGATCTTCCATCTTCTGCTTCTCAACAGCCCAAAATCCACATACCAGACGCTGCAGACTTGCTCCAGCCACATGCCTTCATGACTGCAAAGGAAGAAGTAGAAATGAGAGCCTGATCTCACGACACTTCATTTCATTTCCATTTTCCAAATATCGTAAGGGTACCTCTAATTCACTGAACCTAAATCATATCCAAGACCCTTGCTGAAAGGCATTCTGGGAAAAGTAGTTTTCAGCCTCCCAAACTCCATAAAAAAGGAAAAGACACAAAAAGAAACTGAAGTACAAGTTATGCAAATCAATTTATGTTATTGATGGCACAAGGGTGATGGCTTCAAAGTGAGGTTTTCTCACCTTACGAGTAATTGAATATGTTTACAGGCAAAGAAGAAACCAATTGAGAAGGGAAACTGACATACATAAAAGACAGAGAAATGAGGATGAAAACACAGGGAAGGAAAAAACCGAATGAGGTCAATGGACAGATGGAGGAGGACAGATGGAGAAGGAACACATGTGCCTCCAAAACAGCAAAGGATTCACAGAAATGTTGAGGTGAAACACAGAGGATTGATATCTACTGAAGGGGCCAACACCTTCAGTGGAGTAGGAGACAAAATCATCTGCTACGAGTCTGAGGGTCTCAGTGGAGTGGGAAGGCCTGGGAAGTCAGGGAATTAATTGAGCGTTCATTAGAAAGAAGTGAGAGGAGACAGCCTTAGGAGCTCAGGTAGTAAAGAATATGTGCATTTTCTGGTGGATGCAAGTACCTAATAGAAGCCAAAACATTGTAATATTTGCAAGTCTTCTTTCTTCACTGATAACGTTGAATGAATTCCTGCACCAAAAATGGCTGCATCCCAATCCCGTAGGATTCCTGGACTCTTCCCAGCACCTTTCTCCTCTCCCCTGCACATCTTTAACAAGAAATTGACCTTCCACCTAACCTCTAAATATTCTATTGAAAAAATATCAGGTGATAAATTGGAGAGAAAGCATGTAAAATTAAAGCAAACAGAGATTAGTAAAAAATATCAGGAACCCTTGTAAATCAACAGTGAAATGTAGGATCAAGACTCAATTTCATCTTCAGTACTTCCCCCAAGAACACCCCTCAGCAAAGAGTCTGGCACCACATAAAGCAGGCATAGAGAGAAACTAAATTTAGGGTCCATGACAGAGGGTGGCATAATGGGATATTTTAGGGCTTGGTCTACAGTTCTTATTCAAAGCGACACAACCCCATCAAATTGAGGGAAGTCTCAATACAGTCATTGCTTCCTACAGTCACCTTCAGGATGCAGCCCTTCCTGTCCTCCCAGACACCATACAACACAACTCTAAACAACTCTACTCTTTTAATGGCTACTGATTATCACTTGTTTTCTCCCTAAATTGTGAGCTCCTTGAAGGGAACGATATTTAACACAATGTGTGGCAGATTCGAGAGCTTCTTGAATTGAATTTAAAATAATTTTAGCCAAAGAGAAAATCTCTAAACCTAAATGCCAAGTCACCTGACTCCAAGGCTAAAGATATATTCTTAAAGTATAAAGTCACCATAAATGTGTGTGCATTTAAGATGGCCAGAGTCAAAATGTGTGTGTAGAAAAAGGGAGAAGACATCTTTAAAATGCATTCAAGGATTTTTATTTTTCAAGTGCTCAAGATCCATGTTAGAAGCACTTCGACATGAGACTCAGTACTCTGGGGAGAGCTGCTTGGGTTTGTCTTGCACAGTGCCCTGTGCCCTGGGAATGGCTGTCAGGTCTGTGGTAGGGGCATGAGAACCACTTATTGAATTTAACATGCAAATACACTAACTGTTCCAAAGTACTTCGTGAAGATTTCTACAGTGTTCTCTGCTCTCTCAAATCCTCACCGCAAAGCTCCACAGCCTGGCCCATTAAGGCCACTATTGTGGCTTGGATGTGGAATGTCCCCCAAAGGATCATGTGTTGAAAGTTTCATCCCCCATTGCAGCAATGTCCAGAGGAGAGCTTTTGGGAAGTGATCGGGTCATTAGGGTCTTAACCTCACCCCTGAATTAATCAACTGGTAGATTTGTAATTTGATGGAATCATTAGGAGGTGGTAGAAACCATAGGAGATGGGCCTCGTTGGAGGAAGCGGGTCACTGGGGGTGTGACTTACCTGGAAGGGTAAGTCTTGTCCCTGACTCTTTCCTCACACTCTCTGCTTCTCTGCTGCCATGAACTTTCCTGAACCATCCCTTCTGCCATGATGTCCTGCCTCACTCAGCCCCAAAGCTACGGGACTGGCTGACCCAGGGCTGAAGCCTCTGCAACCATGTGCCAAAAGAAATCTTTTATGTGCTTTTTCTTAGGTATTCCATCACGGGGATGCAAAGCTGACTTACACAGTCACAAACAGTGATGGTGCTAATGCAGATCACTGAGCCCCACACCCATTGTTTTAGAAGGGTTCTCCAAAGAAACAGAATCGATAGGAGAGAGAGACTTTCAAGGATTAGGTTTACATGACTGTAGGGTCCAGCAAGTCCAAAATCCATGTAGCACGCCCAGCGTACTAGAAACTGAGAAAATAATTAAATCAGAAGGGGGTCAGGCAGGCTAGAAACTCAGGCAGGGTTTCTGTGGTGCAGCACTGAGGTCAAGTTCCTCCTCTTCCAAACGCCTCGGTCCTTGATGGGGTGAGTCCCTCTGGTTGGATGAGGCCCAGTGACATTATAGAGGATAATCTATTTTCTTCAAAGTCTTCTGGTTAAAATATTAACCACAGCTGAAAATACCTTCAGGGCAATATCTGTAGATAGTCCCCAACTTACAATGGTTTACGATTTTTTTTCTACTTTAAGATAGTGTAAAAATCACTTTCCATATGGAAATCTCTTTCCATAAAAACCATACTTCACATTTGATCTTTCTCCAGAATGGCAATACTCAGTATTTTAGTTATCTTGCTGAAACTATGATAAAATACACCAGATAATTAACTCATAAAGAGGAAAGGGTTATTTTGACTCATAAATTTAGAGGTTCCAGTTGGTGACTCAATGGCCCCCTTGTTTTGGTCCCACCGTGAAGTAGTACTTTATAGCAGGAGCATGTGGCAGAGAAAAATTTCTCATTTCATCAACTAAGAAGCAAAAGAGAAGAGCAGGAGGTTAGGGGTCCACAATACCCTTAAAGGACCAGCCCCCAATGACTTAAGGGCCTCCCCCAGGCCCTTCTTCCTAAAAGCCCCATCACCTTCCAATAGTGTCACAGGGTGGGAACCAAGCCTTTTAAACATGGACCGTTGGAGGACACTTAGGTTCAAACTGTAGCATAGAACAACACTCTCTAAATGCTGGGTAGAGGCCAGGAGCCACAGCCATGAGATCATAGTCTATATGTATATAGACTATACAATACTATACAATACTATACAGTGTACTGTATTACTAAACTATGATGTTTGGTACGTCAGGTGTATTAAATGCATTATAACCTGGGAAGGATTTATTGGGACATACATAACTCCATCATAAATGGAGTTGTAGTTGTAGTTGTAGTGTAGATTGATGTTTGGCCAAAGATTTCTGTACCATGGTCTTGTCAAGTTGACACATAAAATTAACCTGTACCCATAATGGAAACTCACCTAGAAAGTTTATATAAGCCAGGTGTGGTGCTGCACATCTGTAATCCCAGTGACTCAGGAGGCTGAGGTAGGAGGATCATGAATTTTGAGACCAACTTCAGCAACTTAGCAAGGTCATAAGCAACCTGTCTCAAAATAAGAAGGACTGGGGATATAACTCAGTGGTTAAGCACCTATGGGTTCAATCCCCAGTACAGAAAGAAAGGAGGAAAAGAAAGAAAAAAGAAAGAAGAAAGGAAAAAAGAAAGAAAGAAAGAAAGAAAGAAAGAAAGAAAGCAAGCAAGCTAGCTTAAAATGCCAAAGTCTGGAATGGTTCCCCAAGGATGTTCATTTTCAACAAATACCCCACATGATTTTGATTCTGATTCAAAGCATCCATGAACTAACAGCCAGAGAAACAGAGCAGTTTATATGCTTCCTGGGTGGCTTTGGAAACACACATTACCCACATTCTGGAATTTAAGTGTAGCAGCACAGAGTGCAGGCCAGCATCACAGGGAGATGGACATTGCTGGTAATATTCTTAGGATATAATCAGAAAAGTAGAAACAGCACCAGTTGCTTCAGAGAGGATTTTTTTTTCTTCAGAGAGGATTTAATCAGGGAATTATCTTAGCTATTGGAAGACTGAAAAAGCAAACAAGAATCCTGAGGCAACAAAGAAATTGTTCCTGCAAGAGGCAGCAACCATCCCTCAGGCTAAGGGAGCAAAAGGAAGCAACTAGAATTATTAGAAATTGGAAGCCTCCAATAGAGATCCTACAGAGTGAGGACCCAGAATCCAAGGGGTGGTGTGTGCTGGTGGCTCCACAAGTTGGAGAAAGGAGCCCGTGTCGCTAGAACCCAGGTCCCCAAGGTAAAGAACACTGCTATCTGGAAATGAAGATTCTTTTTTTTTTTCTTTTTTTTTTTTCCTCAAGGCTGAGGACCGAACTCCGGGCCTTGCGCATGCTAGGCAAGCGCTCTGCCACTGAGCTAAATCCCCAACCCCTGAGCCTGATTCTTAAAGGGGAGGATATAACTGGAAAGGGAACAAGTTGTCATTATCAAATAGAATAACCATCTGTGGAGCCACACTGACAGGAACAAGCAGGCAGGAAGGAGCAAGTCTCTTCTTCCTCTACTCCTTCTGGTGCCCACTGATGACAAAGCCTAGCAGGGAACCAGAAGAAAAAGCAGAAAAGCAGTGTGCAGGTGTCTACCCCTGCATCTCAGTGCACTGCATAGAAGGACAGGTTTGGAGCTGAGCATCCACAGCTCTATCAACAAGATATCGATGTCACCAAGGGAACACGTCACCAGACCATCCCAGGCGAAACAACAGCGGTCAAAAAAGAATTAGCAACCTGGACTGTGTGTGATGAAGAATTGCTCCTGCGTAGACCAACAGATCTTGTGTTTTCATACAACTACTGTAGATCTCCAGGCCAGGAAGTCCAAAGACGTATATCAGCTTTTTGCAAACCAAAAGGCTTTATGAATCTAGGTAAATGCAAGCAGATGTGCCATCCACATAGTACAGCCTGGAGAGGTCCAGAACAGGGGTTCTCAAAGGGTGGTCCCTGAACCCACAGCATCCATATCACTTGGAAACTTTTTAAAAATGTGCATTCTTGTGGCTGGAGCGGTGGCTCGGCAGTTACGGCTCTTGCCTGGCATGTGAGAGTACGCGAGTTCAAACCCCAGCACCGTGTACAGAACAACACCTTGGAGAAACAAAAGCCACATGAAAAACTAAATAAAATTGATTCTCTCTCTCTCTCTCTCTCTCTCACTGCCCATCTCTCTTTAAAAAAAAAAATTAAAGGGCTAGAGTGGTGGCTCGGTGGTTACAGCGCTTGCCCAACATGCATGAGTACATGGGTTCAAACCCCAGCACCCACATATACAACTAAGTGTCAGAGCAACGAAGGCCATGTGAAACACTAAATAAAAATGGATTCTATCTATTTCTCTCTCACTGTCTTTCTCCCTTTAAAAAAATAATAAAAAATGTGCATTCTTGGTGCTGGAGCAGTGGCTCATGGGTTACAGCGCTTGCCTGGCATGCGCAAGGATACAGGTTTGAACATCAGCACTACATACACAACAAAGTCTCAGAGCAACGAAAACCAAATGAAAAACTAAATAAAATTGATTCTCTCCCTCTCTCTCTCTGTCCCTCTCTCTTAAAAAAAAAAAAAATTCTTGGGCTTGTCCAAACCTACTAAATCAACAACTTGGGGTCAGATCCCAACCATCTATGCTTTGACAAGTCCTGCATGTGATTCTGAGGTTTGAGATCCTCTCTCCCAGTCCATGTTAATAGCACAATTCATCCAGTTTCTGAATTGCAGAGTCTTTACTGGCTTCCTCCTCGATGCAAAATTTATATGTATATTCTCAGGTAATGTTGTTCACTATCCTGCCACAAACAAATGATTAATCCTCAAAGCCAAGCAGAGAATAAATTATGAAAATTCTGTTTCATTTAACATGCGTGAGTATCTTCCTTGTTTGTATCTATCAATTTTTTCAGACTTGTCCTATAGCATAACATACAATTTTTTTTAAGTACTGCTTTCAGTAATAAGCTAAGTAATTAAGTCCTTTCTGATTCTTGGAGCCATCCAACATTTCAGAGAATTTTAAAATGAACAAATAAAATTCAGTTAACAGGCATGGACATAAGGGAATCAACTTAGTAAAATTAAAGTTCTGGAGCGATCAGAGCCTATAACCAGATTTGGAAGATTAACTACATTATTCTGTTTCTTTTCTCCAACTATCCATGTTATTTTCCATACGAACATTTTTCTCCATGGTTACACAGAGAGGATAGAGTTGATACGCGAAAATGCCAAAAAAAAGAAATTTAATCCCAGAAAGAGATTTTTTTCTAAATCAAAGGTTGCAAATTGGAGCATAAAAACCAGACAAGGCCACCAGACACATCTTGCTGGGCCTATATATACACTGCTGTGATTGCTTACTTGCTTGTTTGCTTAATATTCTCCAAAATTTCAAAATTGGGGGATTTCCCATAAAACTCCAGAATTCTGGCTTTTCTGGATCCAGCCACAAAGGACCTATATTCTTCTGTGACAAAAGTGGCTGAGCCAAATAGCTTCCCACCAGAAGGGTGCAGGCACCGCAGGCTGCTAAAATCCCTACCCACCACCCTTCAATCACCCTAGAGCTCATGATTTCCGCCTTGTATCTTTGCTGAAAGATTTTCAGACTGGAAGAAGTATGTCCCATGTCCCTTTATACCAAAGGGACACCAACAAAGAAAAAGTCACTCCACAAACCAGGCCTGTCCCAAGCTGCTTTTCTGGAGAGACCCCACCTTGGCGTAAGGCCTGCTTGTTCACCTGAACCCTTGGTTCCCATCCCCTGCCCCATTCCCTCGCCGCCCTCCTGGACCTTCAGTCTTTCAAAGAAACATTGAAGTTTTTTAAGCCCTAACATTTTATTAACTAAAAATTAAAAACAAAACATCTCCCTGAGGTCAAGACTATGAAGAAGCCACCATCCAGCTGGCTTCCAGCTTTCTCTTTCATCTCTCCTCCTAACTCCCTGCTCATCCCCCAACCTGCTGGATCCAGCTTCTACCTCCCCTGTTCTACTGAAACGTTCCTGAATTATGTCACTGAGGGGCCCTTACTACCAAATCCAATGGACTTTTCTCCTACTCCTATGGTACTTTCTCAGCCTTCCTCATCTTCAAGTGTCAGTTCAATCCTTCCTCTTGCTCTGCTGAGCCACCCAGGATTCTGCAGAGTTGAATTTCCCTCTGAGTCAGGTGTCTTGTGACATCCTTGTCCCCAACATCCGCCTTCATACATGTCATCCCAACTCTCACTTATGAATCTGTCTTCCCACTGTGCTTCATTCACCTTTGCATACTCAGTGCCCACCCAGCATAGTGGACGGAACACAATAAGTGTTAATATTAATAAAGAAAGAATGGATTAAATGAACCAAAAATTAAGGAAGTTTTATGGGTTTTTATTTTGATGTTTCTTTTTTTTTTTTTAAAACCAGGGATTGAATCCAGGTGCACTTAATCACTGAGCCATATCCCCAACCCTTTTTAATTTTGAGATACAGTCTCACTAAGTTGCTTAGGGCCTCACCAAGTTGCTGAGGCTGGTCTTGAACTTGAAATCCTCCTGCCTTAGCCTCCCAACTTGCTGGGATTACAGACTTGTGCCACTACACCCGGCTTAAGGAAGTTTTAAAGTTTGGTAGGAATAAGAACATCCAAATTTCTTACAGAAGTGTTTTGCACCAGAACATTAGCTATATCCTGCAGGCCACCTTACATAATTCAGATTAAATGAGCCTGGGGAAAAATCATGCCCCGTTCTCCTTTTCTCACCGGACATCTGCAGGAGTTTGGATTAATAATGTCCTTTGGCATTTATTAGGAATTTTTAAAGAAACCGTGCCAAGATGGTTTATAGCTCCACTTGCACAATGATGGAAGGATTCAGAAAGACTCAGAGCTTGAAAGAGGACAAGTGTTCAGGCAATGGAATCCAGAGTCAGGACAACAGAAACATTGTGCAGGAGCAACAAGACAAGAATGAAATATACATGCTCCCGAAGCCCTTTAAGAAGTCATTTGCTGTACCAATACACACTGGCTACCAGCAAAGCTCTTTAAGAAGTCATTTGCTGTACCAGTACACACCGGCCACGAGCAAGGCTGGGAAGCTGCTCTGTCACCTTTCATTCTTCCTAGACCTCTGCCATCACCAGCTCCACCCTCGGTCAGTAAAAAGGTGAAATGCAAAATGGAGAGTGAGGGTTGAGGGAGTTGGCCCCAGGCGTGACAGTATCTGCGTTGGCAAGAAGGGACGTGGGGAGGAAATCAGTCTTTGATGGCAGGAAAAGAAAGTGAGATCTTGTGGCCACATCACACTGGAAGAAGACCACCCTCCCACATAGCCATTCACATGTCACAGTCATTCCTCATGTACACATACATATGACAGTCGTTATGCACATACATGTACATATGACATGCATACACGCAGAGAAGGCATGATTTAATCGGAAAGAGTTTCCCTGCAGGAATTCCAACACATCAACATCTCTCTTACGTCTGGACACAAAGATGGCCTTAGGAAGCTCTGGCCTGATGTCCCCTCTTATGTGGATCCTGGCTTTCAGATCACCAAGATAAAATTCCAATGCCTTGTAATGATTAAAGGCCTTTGGTGGTAGAACTAGCTGCCCCTCCCACAATAGCCCAGCATTTTTCTTTTGCATTAAGTTCTAGAATCCTAAGACAGACTACCTCTACATCCCTCCTGTGTATCTAGAAATATCTGAATTGGGGCCTGGCATAGTGGCTCAGCAGTAGAGTGCTTTCCTGACATGCATGAGGTCCTGGGTTCAGTCCCCAGCAACACTAAATGTCAGATTAAAAAAAAAAAGATGAAAAAATTTTAAAAAATTGATCTCTCTTTTTCTCACTGTCTCTCTCTTTAAAAAAAAAGAAAGAAGGAAAGAAAGAAAAAGAAATATGTGAATTGATTGTGTGTATTAGTCTTAGGCCTGTGAGAATCTCTGTGCCCTTCATTAAGCCCCTCCTTTTCCAATATGCAGAGATCTGGTGGCACGGAGAGCCCATGTTCCAGCCGTCCTTGGTGAGGGGGACTCACTTATTCCCACTCCCACTCTCCTGCACACTCTCTTTCCTTCTTCCTTTCACTACCAGTCAACTAAGCACAGTAAGAAAGAGGAGCAGAGAATGTTAGCTCTCCAGCAAAGAATGAAAAGGAAAAATATTAATTCCATGCCTGCTTTCTCCCAGCTCAAGAGCCTTGCCTCATCCAGCCTGCAGCAATTCTCCAAAATGACAGTGCTGCAAACTGAAAATATTTCATTGATCAATGGACACACACATCGTGTATTCTCAGGCACTTGTTATTAGATATATTTAAATGCATAATTTCAAATATCTCAAATTACTGCCTCATTAGCTTTAGGAATAGTTCCCATGTTCATGATAGCTTTTAAAATTGATAATCCATCTTTCAAAAAGATCTCCACTGAGGCAAAATTAATAACAGAAAGAACAATACCTAAAACTGTCATTTCATGTGAAAAAACGATTTGAAAGCAGTTTTCGATCTTTCTACTAGAGATATGAGTATTTTGATGATTGCATCATTGATAATAATCAACATTTTCTGAGCATCTCTATGTCCCTTCTGCTTTCCCAGTTGATAGCTACCATAGTAATAAGGACATTTCAACTCAGTCCTAACAAATAAAACTTCTAATATTCACAGACGTGGAGTTTGATCTCCAACATCTCTTAGCTCAAAAAAAAATCAGTCCTTAAAAAAATGATTCATTCTTAGGTTTGAATTCACATAGCTTAGATGGAGAATGGTCTGGCATTCAACATCCCATCAAAGTTGAGCAGCTTGCCTTGAAAGGGCACATTAAGATTGTCACTTTGCTAATGGTGCCTACTCCACCGCTGACTTAAACCTCAGCTCTACCAAAATCAGCAGCCTGAGCACGCAGTCCCAGGAATGTAACCAATTGCCTAGCGTTTTCCAAAGCCATTCACCTCCCTTAAGGCATCAGGGACAGAGAGTTGAAAGATTAAAAGATTTGAGAGTCCAGAGAGGATTCGGACATTCTGACTTCTGGCAAGTCCTCGTGCCCTGCTTTCCTACAGCCCAGATGGTGCTTAATTGGTGATGAGTGCTAGAAAATCACTTAGCATTGTGGAGACTGCTGTACTGCATTGTTTCTCAGCGCAGCATATACATTATCTCTGTAGCGTACATTGCACTGGGAATTTTCTGGATGCAATTACCCTTTGCAACTAATAAAATAAGATGTAATTATAGATGTGCTGCTAGCAGTGCCACTTTACATGTAGCTTGATATGTTTGTGGCTGTCTGGAATTCCAGATCTGAGTGCTGTTTATGACTTTAAGCCACACATGTTATTTCTGGAGATGGTGCGGCTCACGGTGAGAGTGATCTGGGGCAGGCAGGACCACACTTTTTCGGGGGCCTCTCTGCCTTTTGGGGCTCTTAGCTGCATTTTTGACCTTGTCCTAAACAGCTTACATTGCACAGTTCAACCTAAGCAGGGCCCTCTGGTTGCTACCTGGCACCCACAGTTTAGTGGCCTAACTTCAAATGTCAGTTTAGTGACTACTGACTTCAACGAAGGGCAGAGATTTACTATCAGGGAACTTTAAAATTTCAGAAAGAACCCACTAAAACTTGGACATGACAAAGAACTCTCTACAGAACTGCCTATAGTTTCTACAATGAGTGTGCATTATTTTTTAATCAGAAAACATAAAAACCATTCAAACAAATATTAAATAAATTCAAGAAGTGGAAAGAACCTTCCTTTTGAGACACCTCTTAAAGGACCCCTGGAAGTGTGTAAAGACCTACCGTGGGATACAGTGACTCTAGGTGATTTTAAGGGAATTCACTTCTAGAAACTCCAATTTCTAAAGTACGTCTAACTGAATACTCTGCAAGGTACCCCCTCATATAAAAAATAAAGAATATTTTGATATAGAGTGTTCAGAAAATGAGAAATGGAAGACAATTACATTGGATTTCTCTTGACATTAACATCTTAGAAGCTGTCAAGAAGTATACTTAGGGGGCTGGAGTGGTGGTTTGGCGGTTACAGTGCTTGCCTGGCATGTGCAAATACGCGGGTTCATTCTGTCTTTCTCTCTTTCTCACTGTCCCTCTCATTGAAGAAGAAGAAGAAGAAGAATGCTTAGCACCCAATACAGTCATCCTCAGCACTCACAGGGGATCAGCTTCAAACTCCCTACAGATACCCAAATCTGAGGATGCCCGAGTCCCTTATACAAAATGACATGTTATTTGCACATAACTTGTACATATCCTCTGATATACTTTAAGTCACCTCTCCTTTACTAATAATACCTAATACAATGTAAGCACTATGAAAGTACTTAAATGCTGTATTGTTTAAGGAATAATGACAAGAAAAAGAAGTCTATTCATATTCAGTACAAATTTGGAGTTTTTTCCAAATACTTTCTATTCACAGTTGTTGGAATCCAAGGGTGCAGAAGCCACAGATACAAAGAGTCAACTGTGCATGCATGTCTGCCAAGGAAGTGCATGCGTCTCGTGAAGATTCAGAGCTTGCCATGTGAAACAATCAGCCAAGCAATGTGATCGAATGGCTACCCGTCAAATGAACGAGGTGGGCCTAAGAGCTCGACGCGCAAAGTGAAAGGGAAGTCGAAGCATCCACCTCGAGGTCCTCGTGGATGGCTAATGCCTGGAAATGGTGGAGACATTTGGGGGCAATGAGCCAGGGAGCGGGAGATCTCTCCAAAGGACCAGGTAGGGGACATCTCAAAGTAATCCCAAGCACAGAGCAGGTGACAGGGCAGTTAATACAGTTTCTTCAAGAACTGGGTAGAAGAATCACTCCAGGAAAGGAGACAAAGGATGGGGGCTTGAGAGCTGTGTGGCCAGTGGAGTGACTGGGGGCCAGGTTGCTACAGGTCTGGGGTTCAGAGATGGGTCTTGCAATGGGAAGTTCTGGGAAAGGCTGCAAGTAGAAACTGAGTTGGAGACAGCTCAGTGTTTGGAGCACCAGCCATGACCTCAAAGAGCCCTTGACAGGGATTCCAGCTCTGCTACTCTTTGCACGTTCCCTGTGACGCCTAGGGTATGCCAATCTCAGGTGTCTCGCTTCCTTCCTCCAATGTATTATAATAGTAACTATAGAACATGGTGAAAACGGAGGAAACAATTCAGGTAAAGTACTTATGGTGTATGGCACAAAAGAAGACTCAAATTGTCAAATTTTTAATTTGTTAAAAAAAATTAATGTTTCTGACTTTTTTCAGGCAAAGGAAAATATAAAATACTCACAAAATTGTCTCAATCATGTTTCAGAGGCAAAATTATAAAAAAAAAATAAAAAAGATAAGCGGGGGTGAGAGGATGGTCTGCAAGAATGTTGACAAAATCAAACGTCAGGAATTTTCTGTTTTTCCTCCACAGAATTCCAAGTAAGGCTGGGTTTAGTGGCACATATCTGTAAACCCAGTGGCTTGGGAGGCTCAGACAGGAGGATTCCAAGTTCAAAGCCAGCCTCAGCAACTTCACA
>PVKS010028122.1:0-26783 GCA_004027875.1 Aplodontia rufa | reverse complement strand
TTGAGCACCCCTAGGTTCAATCCCCAGTTCAAAAAAGTGAAACGGAAAAGAAGAGAGCTGAATGTGCTTGTTAAAGATGTAAGCGCTCAGCTAGAATGCTGCTCCGTGGCCCAGCACAGGCTCGGCGCACGAGACACCCTGGGTTCTCCCCAGGTCTGCCAGAAAAGAAAAACGAGGGTCCCTGCATACGACCAGAATGTACAACTTCTCAACCAATAAAAAGATTAAAAAGGCATAAAGAAAGTTCAGTCGATTCCACAGAAGCCAAGAAAGGGTAAGAAATTTAAATGGATGATAAATAAACACATCAGAGTGTATAAATTCACTCAAATCTATAGTAAAGGAAAATAGATAAAACTCAGCTCAAATAGAAATTCAGGGCTGGAGCAGTGGCTCAGCGGTTACGGTGCTTGCCTGGCATGCGCGAGGACATGGGTTCGAACCCCAGCACCATGTACACAATGAAGTGTCGGAGCAATGAAAGCCACACGAAAAACTAAACAAAACTGATTCTTTCTCTCTCTCTCACTGTCCCTCTCTCTCTCTTAAAAAAGAAAAGAAATAGAAATTCTTAGTTTGGAGAAGGCAGAATCATGGGACCTTTGCTTACCGGAAGCAAGCCCGGGAGAGAAGGCTATGTGGAGGCAAATTGTCTAGAAATGGGTGGAAACACTGAGGATTCTGAGGATGCAATGAGACCGTGCCCAGCAGGCAGCTCTTCCTGCGCGCGGGAACAGGTTGAACACAGTGCGAGGTGCTCAGCACACAGCTGCCCCCACAATGCCGTTAGTGGCACCCACACATGGGAGATGAGGGACAGGGGACAGAAAGTGGGGTCACCAGACATTCTGTAGGACAGCAAGATAACTATCAGGGGTGAAAAGACTTGAAGACAGAAAGCATCATCGGGGCAAAGAGGGTCATTTATTCATTTATTTAATGACAAGATGTAATAATCCTAAACTTGCCTGCACTCCCAATGCGGTCTCAGAACAATCTGGAAAAAGAAGGGAGGGGGGAGTAGGCCCTGAATTTGATGAGCACTCGCAAAAAAATAAATAAATACAACTGATACTCTTGCAAGAAGAAATCAGCAAAGCAAATCCACATTCTTAGCAGGATATTCCAGGATAGACTTCTCAGAAATTGACTAAGTAGACACAAATTATTAGACTCAAACAACCTAATTAATAAGAACCCTGCTCCCAATACATTTAAAAATGAACAATTTTTTTTTCAGTTCTACCACACAGAAGGGCTCAAGCAGGCCCACAAATCTTCCCCCAGGCGCATAAGCACATGGGGACAGAGTGACAGTCTATAGAAACAACCACAATTAATTCCCACGAAGACATGCAGCTGTGAGAAGGGATTCTAAGGTGACGGTCGGGTGTTTAGCTAACTGAACACTTCCTGGCACATGACCTTGAACAATTACATACGCTGTGAGTCTCGGTTTCCTAATTTAAAAAAAAAATGTAGATTTGGGATTAGCAAATCATAAAAGGCCAGAGAGTAAATATCGTAGCCTGTGGGTCTTTCTACGTTCTGTCTCACCGCTACTCCACCTGCCCTTGGAGCATACACGCA
This sequence comes from Aplodontia rufa, assembly GCA_004027875.1. Taxonomy (NCBI): domain Eukaryota; kingdom Metazoa; phylum Chordata; class Mammalia; order Rodentia; family Aplodontiidae; genus Aplodontia; species Aplodontia rufa. Next base: position 25,193 of record PVKS010028122.1, on the reverse strand, counting down.
GCCGTACACAACATTGAACCAAATGGGCATGGCTGTGTTCCAATAAAACTTTATTTTCACACACAGGTGGTGGGCCAGATGAGATCCTCTGGCCTCTGATGTAAATGGTGCTATTTTCCTTACCAGGATTGTAGTGACACAGAGAAAAGTATCTCACTAAGAAGCAGCTCAATCAATGATACCTAGAGCCAGGTGCGATGGCACACGCTTGTGATCCCAGCAATTCGGAAGGATCGCAGGAGGTTCCAAGCCAGCCTCAGCAACTTAACAAGTCTCTAAGCAACTTAGGGAGACCCTGTCTCAAAATTTAAAAAGGCCTACGGATGTGGCTCAGTGGTTGAGTATCCCTGGGTTCCATCCTTGGTACCATATAAATAAACAGATAGATAGTACTTACAAAGAGAGAGGACGCACGGGAGGATGCGTGTGCACGAGTGTGCAGGCACACAGACGTGTGGAACATGGTGAGAGGTACTCGATACACAGCTGCACCCATGGTGCTATTTTTTGCACGCTGGTTTCTGAAGGAAAGCCATGTCCATGACGTGGCTGCCGTTGGAGCCAGCAGGTGCCCAGGATAGCCTGATGGGGACGCAACTTAGCTTTCCCCTGAGATGCTGGGCAAATGAGGAGGAAAGGCGCTTTAATCCCTTGTCACGTCTCTAAGGGCTGGAGGACATGTGCTGAGTTGGAATTTTTCAACTTCATCCTTTTTTTTTTCCTTGACACATCCATCCCAGAAACATCTGTGAGATAAAACAGAGAAGGTCTTATGAATTCAGCTCATACCCGGCCTGCGCTCCCACCCAGAGCGAGCGAGACATGAATCACCAGCCCGGGGGCTGAGTGGCCCCGCAGAGCGGCCTCTGCAGCGGGGCCCCGGCCTTTCCTGAGTAGCTGCTTTTGATTTTCCCGAAGCCTCCTGATGGTCCACAGTCCACGCAGCGTGTGTGTCCAAGGGGAGGGGTGCTGAGGGTTTGGCCTGCGCACAGGGGCGGGGGTGCAGCCTCTCCTTCTTGGGGCTCTCATGGTCTGACTCTGAACCAGCCTCTGGGGTACAAAGATAAACAGACAAGAAGTCCGGTCCTGCTTCTCTTGTCTGCCAGCACTGGAGGGGGCCAGACCTCAGGGCTTTAAGGACGCTGCGTACTTTGCCGTATTGATCCGGGGATATTGTGCATGGGACATTTTCATCCCTCAAGCAGGAGGGAGTGGTGGCTGCTGCCGGGTCAGGGAGCACCCAGGTGAGGGCTTACAGCCTGCTGTTCATTGAACTTGACCTTCGGGGGTCCTCGAGTGGCCTCGCGGCCTTGGATTTCACCAGAACACTGAAAACCTGAGCCTTCTCTCACCTGCGTCTTGTTTTTTGTGTGTTTCAAGAAGATGGGTGGATTTTAGAGATGCCATGTCCAGAGCCAGGGAGGGGTGCGATTGGCCATCTTGCCCATTTCTTCTGTCCAGGGAACAAACCCGTGTTGGTTTCCCAGTGTGCTGGGCACTAGGGAAATGTGGCAAGAACCGTTTTCTGAAAGCCACAACCCCTGAGGGTGAACAGCCCAGGCACTGATGGGAGATGCCAGGCCACTGAGGGAGGCCTGTGAGGTACAAGAGGGGAGGAGAATCCTGTAGTTCCAGTGGCTGCAGTGGGCGAGGGTACCTGGACTGGGTGTGCACATGCGGAGGTGGGCATCTGCACACAGCCAAGGACGCCAGTGAGCTCGGAGCTGGGGACAGGCAGGCGCTGGAAAGGCTTCCCAACCAGGATTATCCTCAGCAACCGAGGCCCCAAGAGAGGGCGCGGTTTTCCCACCCCACCGTCCTGGGCCCTGCCTAGGGCCATCTCACAGTGGGGGGGCGGGGGGGGGGCAGATTCGCAGCCCCTACGCACAGGGACACCTGCCTGCCCTGCTGCTGCTGGCTGCTGTGAGGCATGGGGCAGATGCGCATGTGGGAGAAAAGAAAGCTTCCTCTCGTCCCAAAGAGTTTTCCAGGTGGGGAAGCTGAGTCACAGGTGACCAAGTCACATGACTAAGTGGCCCACTGTCCAGCTGAAGATTAAACCAGACTTGTATGGAATGGGAAAGAAGGAAGGTGGGTGCCAGGCATGGACCAACTGTTTCCCCGTTTGTTTGGGGGTCATCCTGACTTCCTGAGGACAGTCCCAGGCCAGACTGCCCTGGTTACCTTCTCACCCCCACCTCCCTCCCAGAATCCTTAGCAGCAGACAGGCCCCCTAAGTGGGGCAGGACTCTCCCACCCAGGCCTCGGCTCCTGTTTACCCAGCTGGTGGAGGCCCCGGCTAGGGTCCCTGGGAGGCCTGTCATCCAGCTGGCACCCCGCTGCTCAGGTCTTATGACCCCTTCAAGACCCCCTCCCCTCCAAAGAGGTGGCCCAAGATGGGGCTTGGCCTCATGGGAGAGGCAGCACGGTTCCTGTTACATCTCCTTCAGGTCTCTGCTCTTTCATCTTAAAAAACCCCTAAAACACAGAGGTATCTGTGAGGAAAGTGGAACCCAACCTCCAAGGCTGGTTAGAAGGGCAGGGGACGGCTCAGGCTCTAGGACCAAGACACCTGGGGGCCTTTTGAGTCCCGGCTCTAGCAAATGTCTCTAAGCACCCGTGTCCCAGGCTGCTGACTGGGGACAACGGTCACCCCTCTCGCCAGAGTCCTCGTGCAGCTCAATGGCAGCCACTGGGGTGAAAAGGCTTTGTAGCTCTGAAGTGCCACATAGCTGGTGACGAGAACTGCTGGGTGGATGGAGGGGAAAGGTCTGTTCAGAGAGGTGCATGGACCGACTGGGGGAAGGAGCACTGGCCCACATGTCAGAAGGCCCAGGGACGGGGCACAGGCTGCCCTTCCCTTCCCCTCTGTTGGAATGAGATGATGCAGTCAGATATCCAGCCAGCCAGCATCTCCTGAGCAGCCACTGTGCCCCAGGCCCCGGCTCTGCCAGCAGGCAGCTTCTGTCCCTAAGGAAAAATCCTGCCAGGGGAGGGTGCAGGGCTCAGGATCCTAGAGCACTTGCTTTGCAATAGGATAAACAAGGCCTTAAAGAGCAGAAGGACTCTCCCAGGACAGCAGAAGGGAGGTATGCGCTGCCCCCGTCCCCTGAGCCCAGGGCAGACGCTGCAGGTCAGTCAGATGCCCCTCAGGAGCCTCCTCAACACTTCGTGCCAGCCAGAAAGCCAGCCGCAGGCTCGCCCACAGCCCTGTGGCCAGCACGGTCAAGACTGCCACTCAGACCCATGTTTCTCTCCCTACTCTGCCCCTCGTTTGTTCCTGGACCTTGCTCTTGGTGAGACCCGCTGTGTGCTCAGCTTTGTCTGAAATTCAAGGGGAGGGAGGCCTGGTTACTTCCGCAAAAGCATCAGAGTCAGGGGGAAAGAAAGCCAAGGGGCACAGAGTTAAACTGGGGGAGACCATCAGTGGCCATCGGCTGCCTGCGGGAACTCAGAGAAGAAAGCAACCTGGCTCTTCAGAGAAAGGATCAGGGCTAAAGAAGGCCTCCCAGGGAGGGGACATTGGAATCATCACTCACCAGCAAGCAAATGACAATGCATGGAGTCCAATATGGGGTTCAGATGCACTTGGGTCCTCAGGGGTGATGGCAGCCACGACCTGTGAGATAAGAAGCATCACAGCCGGGCCACCAACCCTGAGGAATGGGGACTTGCAGTGTTGAGAATGGGCAGCTATGGGACCTGGAAGGAGTGCCTTAGGGGGTGAGAGGGAACTTTCTAGACTGGCTTTCCTTGCCCCTGGTGCAGTATCCTGAACTCCTGCAGGAGACTGCTGACTATTTAACACTGAGAGGGCAGCGCCCAGGCCTCCAGGTACCACAGTGCCTGCCTGCTCACCAGAGGTACTTATTAAATCTTGGGTGGAAGGATAGAGGGATGGAGGGATAGAGGAAGGGATGGAGGGATGGATGGATGAAAGGGTAGAGGGATAGAGGGAGGGAGGGAGGGATGGATAGATGGATGGATGGATGGATAGAGGGATGGAGGAATGGCTGGAGGTATAGAGGGAGGGATGGAGGGATGGAAGGGTAGAGGGATAGAGGAAGGGATAGAAGGATGAAGGGATGGATGGATAGAGGGATAAAGGGAGGGAGGGAGGGAGGGATGGATGGATGGATGGATGGATGGATGAATGAAAAGATAGAGGGATAGAGGGAGGGATGAAGGGTTGAAAAGATGGATGGATGGATGGATGGATGGACAGAGGGATAGAGGGAGGGATGGAGGGATGGATTAAAGGATAGAGGATAGAAGGATGAAGGGATAGATGGATGGATGGATGATGGATGGATGGATAGAGGGAGGGATGAAAGGTTGAAAAGATGGATGGATGGATGGATGGATGGATGGATGGATGGATGGATGGATAGATGGATGGATAGCTCACCACCTCTCTGAGCCTTTTTTCTCTTTTGCAAAATGTGGACCAACCTCATAGGGACATTGTAAGGATTAAATAAGATGATGTAGCTAAAGCTCCCAGCGCAGGGTCTGGCATCCAACAGCAGCAAAGAAGTTTTTATGGAAGGAATAACGATGACAACTGCAGTGTAAGGACACTCGACTGATGGCGAGTGACTTTATACACCATGCCAGGAGGCTTAAAAGACCAGCGCCTGGGACACAATGGTGAGAAACAGAACCCAGCTGCAGCCAGCAGATGGTGAATCCAACCTTGGTTGGAAAATCCCCCACATCCCTGGAGGGGGAGCAGCACCCATCGTACCCTCTGAGCAGGCGCGGCCTCCCGCACTCCACGCACCTTAATCCCCGCAGGTGGGGGAAGCTCACACAGGCGTGCTCAAGGTCAGGTTCGCTGACTCCCAAGGCCACTGTTAACCACTAGGAGCTCACAGTCTGATGGCGGAAACTGGGATCAGCTATGAAGGGCAGATTGTGCATCTGTCCCCAGCAAGGTGCCTGCCACGTGGCAGGTTCCGTCAGTGCCTGAGGGGTGAACATGTGGATCTGTCACCACAGCCCTGGGCTTGTGGATGGATGGATGGATGGATGGACCTGGGGCCGTGGGCTGGAGGGTGAGGGCCTCCAGCACCTCCAAGCTTTTCTCAGCAGCTGCCTGGGTCAGGTTCTGAAGCTTGCTAAGGACACGTGTCTCACTGTCCATTCCTGTCTGTCACCACCCACAGATGGTCTTGTTGTTCCTGTGAGCTTCACCAGAGCCACCTGCCATCAATGAAGTCCTGTAGAGCCTGGGGGAACTGGCAGTAGTGAGGGCCTGGTGCCAAGGAGATGTGTTCTACTTACCAGGGGCGGGGACCCTGCCTGCTTCTGCCGCTGACACCCGTGTGTCCTTGGACAGTCACTTCTCCCTCTGAGCCTTGTCCTCATTGGCACAAGGGGAATCCCAACCGCCTGGCCCTGGGGTCATAAGGGTGGAAGTCACCCAGGCAGCCGTGCCTGGGACATGGATGCAGAAGTGGGTGTCCTGGAAAGTTGGCCCTGGAAGCGGGTTTCAGGAGCAGGGCTGAGTCTTGAGTGTGGGAGCCGGGGATGTGGTGACCATGCACTGTTTGGCCCCAGAGCCTCTCCTGTCCCCCTGTCACAGTGCTGGAAATGTCTACCATGTGACAGACTCCTGGGCGAAGGCCTGCTTTCTCCTGGCGGGGTTGAGGGCCCTGGCCTCTCTCAGCGCGAGCCAGGTTCAGAGGAATGAAACGGGGCTGGGCAAGGTGGGTGCCTGGAGCCGGGTGAGATCTAAGGCAGGGTCTCAGGCAGCGATGGGAGCCACATGGCCACAGCTGGGCGGGAGGACCCTACACATGGAGCAAGGAGCTGCCGAGAGTGGCTTCCTTCCCTGGTTCAGCTCTGCCAAGGCGCAGCCCCGAGAGGGCTTCTGCCAGCCCCCTGGGCACCTGTCCCAGAAGCCTAATTACTGCCTCTCAATGGGCAGCCAGTGTTCTGATGAGAGTCCCTGGGGAGAGGCTGTGCTGGAATAGCAGAGCACAGCAGAGGAAATCCCTGGGCTCCCTAGCAGAAGGATGACACAGCGTCTCACCCCACCCTTCACGCTGAACTTGCTCAAAGGTCCTCGCGAAACCCATCCCCTTTCTGCACCCTCCAGCCACCTCGGCCTCCTCGCTGGCCTCTCTCTCCTCCATAGCCTGTTCTTCCTCAGCTCCTGTTCAGATCACAGGTCGCCTCCCAGCCCTGTGCGGAACCTCACGGTTTCTCATCCTGCTTAGAGCACAACTCGGTCTCCTTTCTATGGTCAGGGGCCCCGCACCCCATCTCCTGTCCTTCTTGTTCATCCTCTCCAGCCTCCCAGGTCTCTCTGCAGCTCCTCTCTGCAGCTTCCTCCTGAGGAAGGGCCTTTGCATGTTCTGTTCCCTCTGCCTCGAATCCCCTTCCCTGCAGTCTTCACAGCCAGCACCTTCTTATTCTTCAAGTCTCAATTCTGACCTCACCTCCTCCAAGGAGCCCTCCCTGACCACCCCAGCTAACGTGCCTCTCGGGCCCCTCTAGCTCAACCCCTTGTGTTTAGTTGCTATCTGTTTGTTGCCCATCTCCTCACTTGATTCTAAGCCCTCCAGGAGGGACCCAGCTCGTTGAGTATGTCCCAGCAGCTAGCATAGCACCTGGCATCATGTCTGTCAAATGAATGATCCCTACAAAAAGAAGTAGGTGATATGAATGGCCCTGTAGTACATGGCCCTGTCCTCCCGGAAGTGCATTCTGTCCTCCCAGGATCAAGTCCACCAAGGGAGCGTCCCCATTTTACAGAGAGAAACTGAGGCTCGGGGGTTCAAGCAACTTTCTCCAGACCATGCAGAGAGAAAGAAGCAGAGACCCAGGTGCGTCTGATTCTGAGCCTGGGCTCTTGCCTGTTGTTAAAACAGGCGCCAGCACCTCGTTTCACAGAGCAGAGGACAGTGACACAGGGCGCAGTGCTCTTGTGTCTGGGGTCTCCACCTGCAAGAGCTGGGGCTGGGGTTTGAACCCAGAGGCTGCTTCCTCTACAGGGACAGGGGCTGGCAGGCGGCCCAGGCGTCTCCTGAAACGGAGGAGAAACTGTCCCAAACAGGGCAGAGAGAGTCGGCTGGGAAGTGGCGGTCCAAAGCCCTCGCTCGGGGAGGGGACAGCGTGGACCCTCTCTGTGGGCTGCCTTTCGCCAGAAGCTGCCTCCCCTCTCTTGATCTTGGGTTTTCTCAGGGATTAGAGTCCCTCTCTGTGGGTGCTAGACCTAAGTGCTTGTCGAGTTTATGAGCTTTCAGGGCTGCTCTTAGTGACAATCGGGCCTCCCAGTTTTATAAGGGCTGAGATAAGAGAAGGGTTTATGGGATTAGAAGTTTGTCGTCGTCCTCTGCTTTAATGTCTGTCTCTCTCTTTCGGTTTCCTTTTTACAAAACCATCGCGCGGGCTGGGAACAGCAGCCCCGGACCCCATAAACAGACTATGCAAATAAAGGAGACATTCAGGGGCCGCTCAGTGGAGCCTCCATCTGAAGGTGACTGCTCTGGAATGGCCGGGTCTGCGCAATTTGTCGTAAAGTCTCCCGGCTGTTGGCCAAAGATCACTTGCGTTGAAAAACTTGCTGCTGGCTCATAATGTTCAACTTTTGACCCTTTAAAACTAAGAAGGTGTGGGATCTTTGTAAGTTTAGGGGATGGGAGGGTTTTTAAGTAACTTTTAAAGAAATAATTTGTCCCTGGGAGCATTTGGGTCAGTTTAATGCAAAGGAGCCCAGCAAAGGCAGCTCTGCCTCTGGTCCCTGCTCTACCAAGCAGGACTTTGTGATTCAAGAGCATTCCAGGGCAGGGACTGTGGGGGCTTTTTTTTTTTTTTTTGGTGGGGGGGGGTGGCGGGAACCAAGGATTGAACCCAGCACCACTGAGCCACATCCCCAGACCTTTTTTATTATTTTTTTTATTTTGAGACACAGTCTCTCTAAGTTGTTTAAGGCCTTGCTAAGTTGCTGAGGCTGGCTTTGAGCTTGCAATCCTCCTGCCTCAGCCTCCCGAGCCACTGGGATTACAGGCGTGCACTACCGCACCCGGCTGGGACTGGGCGAACTCTGCCCGGTTCTTCTGCAGATGTGGACACAGAGGCATCGCTGCCCCATCCTCCTAGCCTGCCTCACTCCCACGCTGAGGTTCCAGCGGCAGCACGTGAGCCGCAGGCCTCACCACGCAGACCAGCCTGTTCCCCTGCCCAGCCCGCTGTTCCCTTGTCTGGCCAGTCTTGTGTCTAGACAGCTCAAGTGTTAGCACCTCCAGGGAACAACCATGCTAAGGACCTTCCTCTGGGCTCCCGGGCCTCCTCCTGCATGTGGCCTGGGCTTTTGCCCCCCAGGCTGGGGGCTCACTGACCTCCGAGGCCCTCTGGGGAGGCCCCCAGGCAGCAGCTCACACGGGCAAAGCCGCGTGATGACTGGTTCAGACCCCGTGGCAGAGGTACGGCTGTCCCAGTGCCCACGGGTTGCGGGCAGGTCCTGATTCACACAGTCTCCTCCATAAACAGGAATGAGTGGTGCCTGGCTCCCGGGGCTGCTGCAGGAATCACTGAGGGAAGCAGTGTGCACCCGGATGCCTCCCCACAAGGAAAGTTCTAGAAAGAGACCCATTTTCCAAACAAGGAAGCAGAGGCAGCAAGAGAGCCTGAGTAATTCACCCCTGGTTGGTGGAAGCCAAAGTTCAAGGCCAGATGGACCCTGACTCTAGAGTCTGTGTCCCCTCCTTGGCCATGTGTGCCCCATCCCATCATGTGTCCCTCAGGCCTGGCACACAGTAGGTACTCCATGAATGGCAGCTGCCCTGGTATAGGTGCTCAGCCCGTTTTTAGTGATGAGGTGGGATTGGTTGCAGAGGAGGAGAGGCTGGGGACCTAAGGAGGAAGAGAAGAGGAGAAAATGAAGGAGACAGGGAAAGGCTGAGACCGGGTGGCAGCCAGGGGAGGCCAGACCAGGAGGGCTGGAGCGTGAGGAGGGGAGGCCAGCAGGCTGCTGGGAGGAGGGGGCCCAGGGCGCCAGGGCGAGGAGCCCTGGATTGCCACTGGCATGATTGCCACTGGCATCACCACGCTCAAATGACAAAGCCCCAGCTTCCATCACCCAGCGCTTTGTGACAGAATCCCAGATCACCTCTCCCCTATTGTGTTTGGCCTCGCCCCACCCACCCCACGCCCCTGCCACTTGCCCTCCGGCCCTCGAGCACACTATTCCTCTCTCCCAGCCTCAACAGACTCCTCATCCTTTAACCCCCTGTTCCGATGGCGCTTCCTCCAGAGAGCCTTCCTGGATACCCCTAGCTGGTCACAGTCTCTCTCCCTGCCAGGCAGGGGGCCTCAAGGCCAGGGACCGCGTCTTAGCTGGGTGCCTCGTGCAGACCTGGCACAAAGTAATCATTAAAAAGTTGGTGGCTTTTTATTGTCGCTCCTCTAATCAAGGGCAGGCCCTGGTAAAGCCACACGCATGATCACAAATTGCCAGGGTCCAGGAGGGCCAGCTCACACTGCTCCTGGTCAGGGCAGGCGTGTGCCTATCCACGGACTCTGCCCCGCCCCCGCAGCCCCCTCCAGCAACCTCCTGCCCACTATCGCCAGCCCTGCCTGAGCAGCAGGGCGCATGCTGGGCTGTCTACGAGCACATCGGCTTTTCAGCGGCTTTTGGCTTGTGGTCAACTCAAACCCCCGGATCTTTTTCACTGGGATGTCTGCCAAGCCACATCTTGTGCCTTTGATTTATGGCTTGGGTTAGCTGAGGGCTACTCTGCTCCCCAGAAGCCAACAGGAGGAGGAGGATGGTTTTTGTACCCCTAGGAGGGAGAAGGATTCTAGTCGCCCCAGTTGGGGACCTCAGTGTGAGCTCCCCTCCCGCCTTGCTGACATCTCTTAGTAGAATCGTCATTAGCATTCAAGTCACAGGCCACTGGGCTCAAGGAGACCAACCTTTTGGGTCACTGGGAGAAGCAGTGGTCAGAAAGCACCCACACAAGACAGGGAGAGAGAGGCTGGTCCTGGAGGCCGAGGTTCCTGCGTTCCCCGGGGAGGGAGTCTCCGTTTCTGATCTGTGGAATGGGGGTGATGAATCTCAACATCATGGTGCTGTTAGGACGAGGGCAGTTGTGCTTTCTGATGGGGTCATAAATCGCTGGGGCTGAGCGCAGGTGGGTACCCAGCACCCAGTACCACCCAGTACCACCTGCTCTCAGTCCTGCTCATCGGTGGGGGCCCACGGCACTAAGACCCTGCTGCCTTGGCAATGCAGTCCCTGCCCAGCCGAATGCTCTTCTTCCTGGTGTTGCCTTTCAAATGTCACAATCCCTAAAGTGACCTCCCCGAGGTCCTGTCTTTAGGGAGCACCTCACTCTCCCAGCACCGTTAGCATTTGCTACCAAGGCCTCCGAGAATGTTCCAAAGCCCACACAAATTGCTTTATTTTTGTTTTGTCCGCTGCTGCTTCTCTATGTCCCTCAACCATGAGGCTGTCAACTCCACAAGGGCAGAGACCAGCTGTCCCGTTGCCACTGCCCTCCGAGACCTGGGGAGCCGATTCTCAGGCTGTGAAGGGGCCAAGGGGGCCGGGTTTATTCCTGTCCAGCTGGCGCTTTCCCAACCCGGGCCTCGGTGTCCCTCGCTGTAGAGGGAGATGACGAGGAGGCTGAGCCACCTTTTCCCTGGTTCCTACATGGGCCCGGAAAGGGAGAGAGCATTTGCCGGGTGGAGGCGCGTCGCCTGTGGGCTTCAGAAAACCAACTTCCGCCGAGAATCCCTCTCGCTCTGTCACTCTCTCCAGTGGCCCAGGGTGGGGGGAACCTGACCAGGGCAGACCGGGCCACAAAGCTACACGGAAAGTTCACAGTCCCCTCCTGCCCTGGGCCCTGGTGACGGGGCCCCTGCAAGGTGTGTGGCAGCTGCTTCCCCGGGGGGCCCAGGGGTTTGTTGCTTTAACCCAGCTCACTGAGCAGGTAAAAAATTCCAGACATGTTCTCTGCTGACAGCTAATTGTGTCCTTTATTAATGACCCTGGCTTTCTTGGGACAGGTGGGAGGAGGGGCACCCCCAGGTGGGGCTGATGACCACAGAAGAGGAAGTGCTACATGAGGTGACCCTGAAAAGGTCCCCCACCTGGCCATCTAGAGAAGGGAGGGGCCTTTCCCAGGCTCCCAAAGCCCAGCAGGGGTGGCCATATGACAAGTGATGATACAGGGACTTGGGGATCTGGCAGCCCTGTTCTGGGTCCTGACACCACCACCGAGTGTGACCCCAACAGGGACCCACGCAGGGGACACAGGGTGCTCCCCGGCTCCATCAGGGCCTGTCACCACCTCCTGGCACCTGGACAGGACCCACCATGCTCCACCTCTGTGACCTGCCCCACCACCTGTCAATACATCAGCCAGATGTGCCTGGGGCTCGGCCGGCCCCGCCAGATGTGTGGAGCTGGCTGAACACATCCGGCTCCCCCTGGGCGCTGTGATTATTATTTAACACTCGTTCTCCCAGCATCCTTGAGGCCCCAGGATTACAGGCCAGGAGGGTCCAGCCCTAATGACGGCCGCCGGCTGGGGTGAGGGGGACTCCCGATCGCTCCCCATCTTCTCAGGAGGGTGAGGGGGATGTGGCATCAACCCCGAGGACAGGTGAGGAGGTGGGCACAGTGAAGCAGTGGCCGAGCCAGGACTGGAACCAGGCCCAGGAATCGGCAGGTGCAAAGGCCCTGAGTCTGGTGGAGGCCTGCGTGCTCCGGGTCAGCTGACAAGAGGGAGGGAGATAGGAGGTGAGTTTGGTGGGGGCCGTGTGGGTCGTTGGTTTTCACTCCAAGTGAGATGGGGCTGTCGGAGGCCTCTGAGCAGAGCAGCAGTGGGAGCTGGTTCCTTTCCGCAGGATCCCCTTTCTGCAGAGAGCTGACTGCAGCCGGTGAAAAGCAGGGTGGTGGACAAGGGCGAAAACAGGAAGCCGGTCAGGAGGCCAACCCATGTGACACCACTGCTCCTCTGAGCCTCCTCTTCCTTCCAAATCTGGGCATCAGGACACCTGGGCTGCTGCCCCTGCCCTATCGCTGACTGTGTGGCCTTGGGCAAATTACTGTCCCTGTCTGGGCCATGTGTTCTGTAGTCATAACATGAGGAGCTTAGCAGCCCAGAATATGTGACTTTCGATGCCCCGGACTCCTCCTGCCTCTCCAGCCTCACCTCCTGCCTCTCCCAGCCTCACCCACTGCCTCTCCAGCCTCACCTCCTGCCTCTCCCTCCCTCACCCCTGCCTCTCCAGCCTCACCTCTTCCCTATCCAGCCTCACCTCCTCCCTCTCCAGCCTCCCCCACTGCCTCTCCAAGCCTTGAACTTCATGCTTCAGTGACGGTGGCACCATTTGCAGCTTCCACCAGGCCATTCCATGCCTCCTGACTAACACAGTCTGTGTCCCCTCTCCCCCACAGCCCTGCACAGGGACAGGGCTGCTCTTCAACAGGCCTCCAGCTTGGGGCCTCTCCTTCAGAGGGTGCTGACCCTTTCCCCTTCATGGTGCTCCTGGCCACTTTCACAGGCCACACACGGTGGCTCAAGAGACAGGAGAAGGAGGTGGCCATGGAGCCAGAGCTGGCCGCAAGTTCCAGCCACGTCCTAGAGTTGCCTGATGGTTTTGAGCCACCTTTCCCTCACCTGCAAAATGGACCTGTTTCCCCCTCCAGGGTCATCAGGAAGCCCTCAGCCCACCTGGAAGCTGCCGGGATCCCTGGGGGTCCGAGGCCAGCAGCAGGAACACATGCGGGTCCCCGGAACCGCTCCAGCCCAGTGGCTGGGGGTCTGTCACTCTCCTGTCCCCAGCCCCTCCCTCGCTCTCCTCCTCCAATCAGGGCCTGGTCAAGGAGCTCTGCCTGGTGCAGCCACGCAGCCCTTGGAAATGTCCTTAATTGCTTCACGGGAGTGGGAGTCACCCTGCAGGCAGATAATTAAAAAGTTCAGAGCTTGATTAATTGGGAGGAAATTGGAGGGATGGGGCTGCGTGCTGGGCGGGCGGGAGCTCTGGCCTGCAGTGGGGGAGCTGCGCCCTCCTGAAGGGAGGCCGGGGCAGGGGCAGGGCCTGGCCTGGGGGCCTGGGCCAGAGGACTTTGCAGGCTGTGGGGTTCTGCATCCAGCCCCTTCACACCCCTATGCCCCCGTGGGGAAGGGACTCTGGGCACCACAGCTCGGAGGCCCTGGGCCTGCAGACCTGCCGCCCATCACTTAGGCGGCAGCCGAGTGACAGCAGGCAGCTCAGTGGCTGCCCGCAGGAAGCTCACAGCCGGGCAGGTAGAGACAGACGTTAGCCCGTGAGGATGAAGGTGGGATGACTGAGAGCCATCACCTGCGGCAAACCCCAGACGGCAGATTCTGCCTTCCTGGGCCATGGTCACCTCTCAGCGGGACGCTGGGGCAAGGGGTGCCAGGCCTGCGCGTGCCTGCCATCCGTCCCTGGGCTCCCAGTCCAGCAGGGGAGACAGTCACACTGCTGATCCTGCAGCGGCTCGGGAGGGAGGCCCTAAGCCAGGCCTGGAGGAGGCGGCTCAGCGAGGCCAGAGCCTCCAGGCTGGAGCTGAGATTTCAAGGACAAAAGGAGTCAGCCCATGGGACAGCATGCCAGGTAAGGGGACCTGCCTAAGCGAAGGTCCCCGGGAGAGACCCAGCACAGCTTCTTCAGGACACCAGGAGCTGCCCGTCGTGACGGGAGCCTGGCGGCCATGAAGGGGAGGCCTGGCCTCTCCACAGGCACAAGGGAGCCATCAGCGGTCTTGAGTAGAGGAGGGCTTGACAGGTGGCAGGTTCAGGGGGCCCCAGGGTCTCCCTTAGGCCAGGGGAGGCCTTTTCACACAGCCTCTGCCACCACCCTCTGATCTCTGCAGGGGTCCACCCACCCCTTCCAGCCGCAGGGGCCTAGCTAGGCATGTTGGGGAGAGGGGATAGGATGGCTGACATCCCCTGGGTGGTCTCGGAGGGCACTACCACAACAGGGGTTCAGCACTGAGGCATCTCTGGACTTAACCTGGTTGGGAGGGCCTGTCTGGTAAGGGAAGGAGTGATCAGGCAGGGAGGGGTGTCCTCAATCCCAGGGAACCTTGGGAACAGATGTTCCAGAAAGAAAATGCAGGGTGGCATCGCAGGGCTCTGGCCCTCGATCTCTGTGAGCCTGGACCAGGCTCTTCCTATCCTCAGTTTCCCAGTCTCTAAAATGGGGTTCACACCTCCCGCACAGCGTGGTCATCAGGACTGCAGAGGCCACAGGCAGGGAGGCTCCTGACCCACGGGATTGGAGGGAAGCTGCCCTTCTCTGTCCTGGGGGCCACCAGCTGGCTTTCCTGTGGCCCAGAGGACCAAGCACCCTGCCCAGCCCAGCCCAGCCCCAGGAGACTGACTGCTGGATTAATCTCCACGGGCAAAGCAGAAAGCTTACAAAATGCAGAATCCTTTGCAAGAGGCAGAGGCCAAACACACACAAGCCGCAGGACACGGGAAACCTTGCCCTAACCCGGGCCCAGTGAAAAGCTCTGAAAATACGAATCAGCTTCTACAAGGCAAAAGAGAACACGGGGCCGGTGCTGGTTGCCTGAACCCGTCCGCAGCCAGAGCCCTGCTGCAAGAGGCTCAGAGATGTCCTGGCCAGGGCCTGCCATTGACAGCCAGAGTGAAGGCCTGGAGTCTGGAGGAAGTGGTCCTGGCTCACAAGGCCACCAAGCCCTCACCCGCCCTACTCTGCAGGAAATCCCAAGGCAGGTGACCAGCTGCACCATCAGCCTGGCCCTGTGGACCCAGAACTCCCATGCTGGTCCCCAGTCCAGTCACATCAGCAGCTTGGAGGCTGGGAAAAGGAGGCTCAGTCAGGGGACCTCTGATGTTCCAGTGCCTGGCACTATGTGAATCACATAGTGATTCACAAGTCACTATGTCCCCAGCTGGGCCTGACCTCTGCCCCTCTGCAGCTCCAGGGTGTGGCCCATGGTGAGGGCTGGGCCCAGAACACAGGTTGAACATCCCTGATCCAAAATGGGAAACGCTCTGAAATCCCAAACCTTTATACCGCTACCACGAAGCCACAAGCAGAAACCCACACCAGGAAACTGTGTCTCATGCACAAAATTATTTAAAAGATTGTGTAAAATTACTTTCGGGCTACAAGTTTGAGGCATAGATGAAACAAATGAACTTTGTGTTTAGATTTGGGTCCCACGTGCAAGACCTCTTACCAGGTATGTGCTAGTATTCTGAAATCCGAAATCCGAAACTCCTAATTCCAAACATTTTGGATAAGAAATCGTCACCCTGTAGGATGATAGCTTACAGTGAGCCAGGCAGACACAGTTGGGGGAGCTGCGGTTTGCTAACTCCTTTAATCTTCTCAACAGATGCAAAGTCAGTATTATGTAGAGAGGAAACTGAGCACAGAGTGGTTAGGTAACTTTCCCATGGTCACACAGCTAAGGAGAGACAGACTGGAATTCAGCCGGGGGGCTGCCCGGTCCTTGCGCAGGTCCACTTTAATCAGGCTCCTGCTCAGGAGTGGGGAATGAAAGGTGGCTTGCCTGCGCCGGAAGCAGAACTTTTCAGATGCCACCACCACCTGTACTCAGGACCTCCAGGAGACATCTCCTTCCAAGTCCCCTGCTGTCTGGCACATGGGGCCTGACTGAGTGGTGGACTCCAAGGTGGCTTCAGTCATCTCTGGGATTAGACCAATGTCCCTTGGAGGAGGGGGATGGCCAGAGGCATCAGGCCAGCCATTGAGGATCACTCTGTGCCAATTAGCAGCCCCACCGTGCCAGGCCCAGATGGAGCCCTGTGTCGGCCTGACTCTGGGCTCACTTGGTCAATTATCACCTATCCCCGGAGCCCAGGGGGCAGGCGGGGAGAAAATCTGTTTCCCGGTAATCCTCCGTCCGCCCCAGCTGGCTGCCTGCCGGCTCCGTCTTGGGCTGCTGGGCCAAGGGCACTAGGCGTCCGCAGGAGGCCAATCCTCCTGGCTGCTTTGCGTCCCAAGTCCTGAGCTCCGGGATTGACCTCTTCCTTGCTGAGTGACCCCAGTCGGCCTGACAAGATGGTCCCCAGCCCTGATTCCCTTGGGCCTTTGATAGTTTCTGTTTTTGGGCACCAGGTCTTTGGAATCACAAAGGCTGGAAGTCCAGCCTCAGCTCTGCCTTTCACTGGCTGTGTGACTTGAAGGAGATCGCGTCACCCCTCTGAACCTCGGTTTCCTTATCTGTAAAATGGGAACGATATGGTGCCCTCTTCGGTGGACAGAGGCATGGATTAGTGAGAGAATCCAGGCTTGCCACCTGAAGATGAGAATTGTTATTTTCCTTACCCACCAGGTGAGTAATGGCAGCTGACATTCCCACAGCACATGCAGTAGGTCCTGAGTGCTCCGCGTGTACCCACCCATGCGGACCCTCAGCCCTGCCCTCCTGTCACTCTCCAGTGACAGCAAGTGGCCTTGGCAGAGCCCCTGCTGTGATCTCTACCCCTACCCCAGCGGGCAGAACAAAGGCAAGTTCCGGTCACGCGGGGCCAGGTGGGTGGCGCTGGTCGGTAGTGGCATGGCCCACAAGCACCCACTGTGCGCGGTTCCTCCCAACTCAGTGTTCCGCCAACTCAGGTTGGGAGCTTGGAACTTGCTCTGTCGGGGCACACGCACCCCAGAGATGACGCACACAGCGACCTGGGGCGTTTCATTTCCTAACCGGCAGCTCCCCAGCGCCCCCTGCACAGGAGCGCGTCCAGGACGAGCCACGGTGGAGAGCGGAGGGCACACCGGTTCCTCCAGTCCGTGGGGCCGGGGAGATGGAGAGCAGAGAGCGCTGGGGCACAGGGAGCAGCCAGGAAGGTGCGAGCAGATGGGGAGGGGACAGCCCGAGCTGGAGAGGTGCAGAATGGGCCGATGGCCTCCTGGCTTGCCTAGGGCTACGGAAGGTTCTGGGATGCAGGACTTGCAGAGTGAAGGTGACTCGGTCGCCTTAGTGGACAGGCCCGGGGAAGGCACTGGGGAGAGCAGATGGGGGTGGCGTGGGATCTGAGCGTTGATGTGGTCTGGATGATGCTGGTGGCACCAGAAGAGGTGCTGGCTTGGCTAAATGTTTTCTCACGGGTTTCTCTACATCCGGTGACACCCTTAGGAGCACTTCATTCCCTCAGCCAGGGCACGTTGAGCAGCTCCTGTGGTCCCAGCACTGTGCCCAGGGCCTTGTGGGCACGGCTGGGTGACAGATTTATCTGGGGTGCAGTAGAGAGCCACTGGGTTCAGGCAGCGTGCGGCAGCTCTGATTGACGTTCAGGAGGCGAAGCGGGGCTGAGTGGCCGTCCACAGGTCCCCCATCTCCTCGACCCTGCATGTTTCATCAGCTGCCCTTCCGGATGGGGAGACTGAGTCTGGGGGTGAGAAGGCCTGTCCAAGTGACACCAAGTGACACAGCTGTCAGAGGTTCAGCTGCCGCGTGTGTCCTTGGGGCTCCTGTGCCTGACACCCAGGTGTTGGCGGGAGGGACTCCTGGCTGGGCCCAGGAAACAGGGAGCAGCGTGCTCTCTAGAGCTCTGTGGTCGGGCAGCCACCCCAGGCCCCTCTCGAGGAGGGGGAGACATAGCTGATGGGCACTGAGTCCCCAGCACACGATCTAAGCTCTGCCTCCCGAGACTTTGTCTGCCTGCTCCCCTCTGAGCCTCCGTTTCCCCAAATGCCAACAGAAGGGTTGACCTGGACACTCTTCCAGCCCCCTGGGGCAGCTGGCATTGGCTTGGGAGTTTATAGTCCAGCCAGGTAGATAGCTGCATAAACAGCTGCCAAGACCATGCCAGGGGGCTTGCAGAGACTCCCTGGAAGAGGTGACATCTGTGGGGGCTGGGGGTGGGCTCAGCGGAGGACCAGGCACCAGTCAGGGCTGAGCAGGGCCTGTGGGGTCAAGGGGCCCTGAAGAGTCCGTGCCTCGCCAGGGTGATGGAGACCCACCTCGAGGTTCTGAGCCGCAGCTTCGTTGAGCTATTACGCGCGGACCACACAGCCTCCTACTCAAAGTGTGCCGGCTAGTGGATTTAGAGCGTTCACGCAAGCAGGCAAGCAGCGATCAATGTTAAAACATTTTCACACCCAAACGCAGCCCTGTTACCCATTAGCAGCCGTCTCCCGTTCTCCCCCGTCCCCTGCCCTGGGCGAGCGCGTCGACTTTCTGTCTCTTCACATGCGCCTTCCGGGACCCACTTCCCACCGATGGCACCGTGCTTCTCTGACGGCCTCTTCCACGGAGCAGCATCTCGGGGTCTGCCCATCTGGGAGCCCGTCTCGGGACTTTGCTCCTTTTTGCAGCCAAATAATATTCCATTGTGCATTTTCAAGTGACGCGGGAAGGTCTGCCTGAGAAAGATGGCTCTGGAGGGTGGGCGGAGGAGGCCAGATGGCCCTGCGGGTGAAGGAGTGGGTGGGAAGAGCTTTCTAGATGCCTGCAGGGTGGGAAGGCGGCCACAGAGAACTGAGATGGGACCCGCTGAGGAGGAAAGACCTGGTAATTGGTGGGCTGCGGGGGGTGGGGGTGGCTCCCGGCCCAGGGCAGGAAGTCAGGCCGCTGCCCGGGAGAACAGCAGGTTTGGGGAGCTCAGTGCCAGAGATCCAGCAACGCTGGGGAGGGCCCACCTCGGGGAGGGGTGGTCCGGGGAATCTGAGAGGGGCCAAGGCTTGCAGGGGGAGAGGGCAGCCGGGAAGATGGTCCAGATGGAGAGGCTGGCACCGCGCAGAGGAGAGGGAGCAGGAGCAGCCACCCACCAGCCGGGCCCAGGAACTGGCCAGCAGATGGAGCAGGCACGCTGGGCTGGGCAGGTGCTCTCCAGAGAGGAGCCAGGAGCCAGAGCCTCTGGCTTGTGTAGGGCAGCTCCAGACCCTCCTTCGAGTCCTGTGTCCCCTCTGGAGAGGAGGGAGCAACTCAGAGGGGTGGACCGTGGACCAGGGCTGCAGCCTCACATCTCCTGGGCAATCCCAGGTTGGTGGGCTGCCCCCCACCCACAGCAGAGGCCCAGAGCAAAGTGGAGAGAGCCCTGGACCCTGCCCGGAGTGGCAGCAGAGTGTGGCCTCACCTCCACTTTCATTTCCACCTCTGGAATGGGAGCGACAGGGGACCTCCGGCACGGTGGGCTGCGGCACTCGGGAAGTTCCTCCAGGTCCAGTCTTAGATCAGCACTGAGAAAACTGTTGATGTCCCTAGCACCAGGAGAACCAGGGTCTTTGTGTTGGAGCTGCACACAGAGCTGGGGAAGGGTGGCTCGCTAAGACTTGGAAGATACGCATTGAAGACGAGGGCTGGAAAAATGAACTAGGGAAATTTGTGCTAGGTGTTTATATAGAAAGAAGCTGATGCTCAGAGAGGTGGAGTCACTTGCCAAAGGTCACACAGCACATAGGCATGCAATGCACTCCAGGTGAGGAGCCCTGGCTTGTACATGAATTGGCAGCATTGCATCCCAAGGAGGACCATGTCCTGCAAAGCTCTTTCCTGCCCTGCCACTCACTTACCCCTCACATGGTCCTTTGAAGACATCACAGCAGACCTGGGATGCTGAACCCCTGCAGGCTGAGGCTGGGAGAGGGGGCAGCACAAAGCCCTCAACCACCTGATTCCCCGCTCAGGGCTGGCAGGAAGGGGAGGGTGCCTGCAAACGCATGTGCCTGTAGTAGAATGTCACCTTATGCTCTGAGCTGCAGGGCCTGGGCGCCAGAATGGGACCAAGGCCATGTCCCTGGGCAAACCCAGAATGCCAATCAGAGGCCAGGTGCACACACTGCCCCCTCAGGCTGTCCTTGGTACTGCAGGTCCCTTTAGTGGAATGAATTGGTCCCACTGGGCATCTACGCGTTGTAAGGACTTGTGCCCCTTCCACGCTCATGCCAAATAAATGCTCACCTGCAGGGCCTTTGAATCAGCTTTACAAATAGGGAAACAGAGTCTCGAGCAGGGGCTCAAAGCCCGGGTCCGTGTGACCTCTGCAGTGCCCCGTCCCTCTCTCCTGACCCTGCGCCGGGGTAGGGTTTTCCTTCTGTAACACAATCATCACATCCACGTGTGGTGGACTCTCTGACGCCCTCCTTTGTCCTCTCCCAGGATGTCCATCTGGAACCTTCAAGGCCAACCAAGGGGACGAGGCTTGCGCTCACTGTCCCATCAACAGCCGGACCACTTCGGAAGGGGCCACCAACTGCGTCTGCCGCAACGGCTACTACAGAGCGGACCTGGACCCCCTGGACATGCCCTGCACGAGTGCGTTTCCGCTGCGGGACGGCTCGGAGCGGGGTGGAGGCTGCCGCGAGAGGGAGGGGGACAGAGGAGCAGCCAGCGTGCGCGCACGGCCGAGGGAGCACCTGGCTCCTACTCCCTTCCACTCAGTCACGGGGAGGATAGTCAAGGTCCCACTCCTCAGAGGGGCAGCGAGGCTTGGCAAGAGAAGAGCGGCACAAGAGGCTGCCCAGCGTTCTAACCTGGTGACAGCCGTGGAATCACAGGCCAAGGTTCCACAGGAAAGGGGTGGCCGGGAGGGCAGCTTTACAACCCCTGTGTCCGTCAGGCCCGACTCTACCCTGCCGAGCCCCCTGGCTTAGACCATGAGTGGAGTTCAAGGTAGGCAGTCCCAGGATAGGATGGAAAACTCAGGACGACCTCTGGGATATGGCTTTCTGCCAGTCAGAACTTGTGGCCTCTCTCCTTAAGGTCGCTTCATTGTTCAACATAGCTGCTGAGGCTCCTGCCATCACACACATTCTAGGGATTTGCTGTACCTGTCTGTCTCCCTTTTAAGCTATGCAACAACTTCTGGCCTAAACCTGGGGAATGTGGTCTTTTAGCTGGACATATTGCCACCCAGAGCAAAGCAGGATTCTTATATAAGGGAAGCAGGAAAATAGATATTGTACAGGCATCATCCGAAGCACAGCACTCCCTAGTAACAAATGTGCAGGAGGCTGGAGGCCAGGAGCAAAGGGCTCAGCAGGGGCATGGCAGGGTAGCTCGTCCTCTAGAAACATCTCTCAGGTGGGCAGGGAAGGATTTGGAGGAGGTAGCCCTTTGGGAGGCCCGGGCTGAACCAGGCGGTGGGCACAGAGGGCCTCTTGGGGATCAGGTCCCCGCAGCCCCTGCTGACTCGCCCCTCCCTCTCCGCAGCCATCCCCTCGGCTCCCCGGGCTGTGATCTCCAGTGTCAACGAGACCTCCCTCATGCTGGAGTGGACCCCTCCCCGCGACTCTGGAGGCCGCGAGGATCTCGTTTACAACATCATCTGCAAGAGCTGCGCCTCTGGCCGCGGCGCCTGCACCCGCTGCGGGGACAATGTGCAGTACGCGCCCCGCCAGCTGGGCCTGACCGAGCCACGCATTTACATCAGCGACCTGCTGGCCCACACCCAGTACACCTTCGAGATCCAGGCTGTGAACGGTGTCACCGACCAAAGTCCCTTCTCACCACAGTTCGCCTCTGTGAATATCACCACCAACCAGGCAGGTGAGCGCAGTGGGGGTCGCGCCGTGTCAGTGGCTTCGCGTGGGCTACTCACTCCCTGGGGAGTGGCTGTCCCTCTCCGTTGGAGTGGCATCTATAACAACGCTACCTTGGTGGAGCGTGTGTTACCGAAGGCAAGTTTAGCTGCTATAACAAAAAGTCCCAAAGTTCAGCTGTTCGAAGAACAGGGAATATATTTCCCTCGCGTGGAGAGTCCAGAGGTAGGCAGTTCCGGACAGCAGGGGACCCGGGTTCCTCTTGTGTCCTCTGCTCCCTCCCTGCTCCTCGCCCGTGTGGTGGAACTGCGTGCGAGGAGAGGCAAGAGGCCCAGAGCAGCAGAAGGTTTAAAGCCAGAGGGGCATGGGTGGCGCCGACCGCTTCTGGGTGCCCTGGGAAAAGCCCTGGTCGCGACCTCTTCCTGTGGTGGAAGGGGAGATGGGCTTCCGTGGACTCCAGAAGCTTCCGCAAGGGCTGTCCTAAACCTCAGCCCTCTCCAGTCTCGCTCCAGCAGACGCACGGCAGGATGCCTTATGTTCTAGAAACATCTCTCCTGTCCTGAGGCTCACTTCAGCAGTCCTTCCTATGGCCCCGGTTTGCACACACACACACAGTGTCCAACCCCCTGCACCTCCAGCACCCCACCCCTCTCTTCAGTCCACTCCGCCAAGGCTCTGTTCTCAGCTGTCCACCGTGACTGCTGCCCTCTGCGTGTCCAGAGATACTTCCCAGCCCTGCCACTCCTCCGAAGGCCCCGTGACATCGTCAAGGACAGCAGGGTGGCCAGGGGTGGAAGAACTTGAGACCGGCACAGTGTGTGTGTGTCCCTCTGTGTTCACTCAACAAACTTTGCCAACCCCCTGCAGTGAGAAGAGCCCAGGGATTTGCCGAGGGAGGCCAGGCTGCGGGAGCTCGGCTTTTTGGTGCAATGTGCACACGCAGTAAGCACACAGAGGTACCAAGGTGGAGGCCCAGGGTGGGCCCCTGAGGGCTTCCTGGAGGAGGCTTGAAGGACCAGTAGAATCAGGAAGGGAGCAACATAAAGAAATGGAATTCCCAGGAAAGGAGCAGGCATGCAGGAGGGAAAGGGGCAAGCCACGCATCACCTAACTGTGCCCCAAGGCCATCGTGTCCCCATCTCACAGATGACACCCTGAGGAGTTGAGTCACGAAGCCAGGAAGGGTGAGAGGCAGGAACTGGCTCGAACTCCAGTGCTTGGGCAAAGTCCAGCGTGTGTCCAGGGTCGTGAGTCTGACACAGGGGTCTGCTTGTGCAGCTGAGTGTCAGCATATCTGGACGTCACCGTGTGTGCAGGTGACTACAGCCAGGTGGCTTCCTGTTTATCTGTGAGCATGGGTGTGTCTCACTCGGGGGACCTGGGGAAGGGGCTGGGCTCATGTTCCGCCATGAATTTATACAACTGGATGTTGCTCCTCCTCCCTGGGCCCTGGTCTCAGAAGGACTCTGATTTTGATTGGGAATTGCGATGTCGCCGTGGCCAAGGGGCATGTTTGTAAGCCTGTGCCCGCAGTTCTTGGGTGGTGGGTGCTTTGAAGTCCCCGCCTGGTTGGGGCTCAGAGGGGACTGACTCAAAGTGAGGTCTCAGGATTCCTAACAAATCAGCAGCCTCAGCTTAACAAAGCTCAGAGCTGGGGAAGCCCAGGCTCCCAACAGGGATGGACGGTGCTTTTCAGCTGGGAAAAGCCAGAGGGGAAGCCCTGGGAGCTCTTTCCTGGTGGCGCGAACCTCCCCTGCACCCGCTGGGCCCCCTGAGGGTGGAACTGGCTGCTAAGAACCTCTGACTATCAGCAGCAAGGGGTACTGCCCAGGCTGCTGGGATAGGCCCCTCCTGTCTAGAGCTGGATGTCCCCACAGAGTAGAGATGGGGCAGAGGATGGAAGAAAGGGGCTTCCGGACGCAGGCAGAACCCTCGGGATGGACAGAGAAGCAGTGAGGAATGAGCTCTGGAGGAGCAGGAGACCTGGTGATTTTAGTGTATTTGTCAGCTATGGCTGCAGTAATGCTGCATAACAAAATGTCCCCCAAACACAATAGTTTACAGTGATAAACACGATGGCTTTGGCTCTGTGCTGGGCAGGGCTCCAGAATGCAGGTGGCATTCAGCATGTTCCATGCGTCTCCTCCTCGTTAGATTGCAGCCACCCAAGGTAGAGTGGGGGAGCATGGGTGAGAGCCATGCCACGCCAGCAGCCATTCATAGATGATCGGCCACAGCAAGTCCTCGTCCAGTGCCAGCATCAGGGGTGGGGAGGTACCAATGCACACAGAGTGCGCCCTGCAGTTCCGGGGTGCGTGATGCTATCACAGGGGGACTGAGCCAATGTGCACATGAAAATCACTTCCTTCCTCTGGGCCTCAGTTTCCCCACTGAATTGTGAGTCAGAACTCTATGGGAACTTTTGAGGACCCGGGCTCCTTGTCCCCACCCCAGACCTGCCAGATAGAGCTCCAGGCGCAAGCCCTGAGAGTCTGCATTTTTACAAAGGCGCAGAAGTTTCTCACTGGCAGACAGATGTGGGCCACTCAGGCCTAAGAAGCTCTGTGAAGAACTCCATTCTCACGCAGCTGCTCCAGGCCCAGCCACACCACACCCTCCCCGCCTTGACCACTTTGCCAGTGAGGACACTGAGGCCCAGGGCGATGGAGTCATTTACGCTAAGTCCCACCGCCCCTGGCCTTGGTAGGACTACATCAGTGCCTCCACATCCACACTGGAGAAAACACAGTGCCCTTCCCTGGATCAGATGAGACGGAGACACCGTGCGGGAGGGGTCAGGAACCAGGGCCCAGGCTGGGCTGACCAGGGAGAGCACAGATGGTTTCCTCCTGGGGAATGGAGGGGGCATGTCCTGGAAGGCTTCCTGGAAGAGGAGGCGCTGGAGCTCCGCTTGTAAGACTGCAGAGGCTTCTCACAAGCAGAGATGGAGTGGTGCGAGGAGGAACCTGTCCCCAGGCAGGGACCTGCAGGAGGCGGCGGGAGGGAGGGTTCTTTCCTAAGCACCACAAGATCTCACACAGGCTGCTGCCTGCAAGGCTCTGCCCTCTGCTCTTCCTTCAGGCGGCAGCTCATCTTGTTGACTTTCCTGGACTGGTTGGGAACCCGCTCCCGGGCCCCAGGTTGAAATCTTAGCCTGACGTCTTCCATCATTTGGCTCCTGTCTCCCCGTCCTGCACCCCGCGGAGGTGTGCAAGGGGTCTCCTTACCCTTGGTGTGGCTTTCCTGGCTCTGGAAGGCGGACACCCCACAGCCTACACTCGGGGACAATTGCAGAAGAGTTTGGCGCAGCGTGAGGCCAGGCGGGGTGTGGAGAAGGGACGAGGCTGGAAAACAAGGCTGGGGACTCCGCTTGCAGACAGACCCTAAACTCCAGTATATGAATGTCTGCCTCGCTGCCTTAAAAGGAAAAAGCATTTCTTTTGGGCAAGTGGCTGGCCTGGCTTGCGATCCCTTGGCGCGTTCACCACTCCCCGAGGAAGGATGGGCGAGGAGGAGGAGACGGGCTGGGAGAGGTCGCGCAACGTGTCCAGGCCCACGGCAGACCCGGGAGCGGGTCCAGCTGCCTGGGGCCCGTGCTCTCAGCCCTGCTGCCCTCTCGCCCCTCGACACGTACAAGCCAGCACCCCAGAGGGCAGGCGGGCGGGGGAGGGCGTGCCGAGGGCCGGAGAGCCTCTCTGAGGAGCTGGCAGGTCAGCTGACATCCAGAT